>VDFB02329695.1:0-52315 GCA_007258455.2 Sequoia sempervirens
AAGGTTTTGATTTCACGTTGCTTCTCCTTGAGGAGATCCAAGGTATCAATATCCTTCTCTAGATTGAAGGAGAAGTAGGAAAAAAAATTCTTTGAAAGATTCGCGAAGGATTTGATGGATCCCTGCTCTAGACCCATGAACCAATCTAGGGCATACCCTGTTAGGCTCTGTGGGAAGAGACACAAGAGGTATTTGTCATTATGCATAACCTCTTGGCACTAGGAGTAAAAATATTGCAGGTGGGCTTTGGGATCCTTGTTTCCCTTGTATCTGTTGAATTTTGGTATCTCAAAGTGTTTTGGGAAGGGAATCAATGAGATGGAAGGGTTGAATGGATAGTGACATATATCTTCGAATTTGAAGGATTGTTTACTAGTCCCAACTTGGAGATCTTTCAAAGCATCTTTGATTTCTAACAAATTTGCGTTGACTAGTGGCATAGGAGTCGAGGCATATGGTTTGGATGGATATGGGAGGTAGGATGATTGAGGATCCTGTTGAGATATTATTTGAAGGTTGATATATGGATTTTCATAGTGAGATGATGATGTCCCATGTTGGTATGCCAAGGGTGTTTGTTGGTACAGGGGCTACTATTGTAAGGGGGTTTTTCTGATAAGGATGTGCGGCATAATGTTGAGGAGCATGAATGGAGTGTTGTGGATTGGTCTACTGGTACTGGGGATATTGCTATGACTATTGAGAGGCCACATAGGATGGTTGTTTCTAGAACTATTGCTAGTTATGATAGAAATAGTGTTGGGGAGGTTGCTGATGTGATATTGGTTGTTGCATGGGTCGAGATGGGATATTGTGTTGTGGTTGAACTTGCAGACATAAAATAGATGTGAGCAACAAGGATATGGTCTAGATGGGAGGTTGATATGGATTTACTTGCGATTGGTGTAGTGGTTTTTGTGATGAAATCAAAGGATTATGTAGGGGTTGCTGCTGGTGAGGTGGCCAAGATGATGTGGAGGTGTTCTGCAAAGGAGGTTGTTGTGTGACTATGAGAACATTTGGTTGGGATGTACCTTGCAGAGGCAATTGAGATGGTATGTTAGATTGCAGAGGCTATTGGGATGTGAATGGAGGTGGTGGTAGAATTGTGGCTTCGGGAGGTGGAGGCAAGGTGGTGAAAGGTTTTCCCCCAGTGTTTACTAGAGGTTGATTTGAAAGGGGTGGTGTAATCAGCATTAATGGTGGACGCTGTGGAACATTTTGCGGCATGTCATAGGTGAAAGGGTTATTGGGGTTAGATACTTGAAGAGCCCCCATGACTAAGATTAGGGTGTGTTGGGGATTGTTAACATGGTAAAGGACAATGTTTCCGAATTCAGGTTGATACCAACCCTCCACTGGAGGAACATTAGGGATATATGAATCACCTGGTGCATTTTGTGAACCTTGGGATATGTTGGGTGTGGAATTTCCATATTTGGATAGGTCGACGCCTAATTGAGGTTTGACACCTTTTTCAATTAGGTGGGCAAGATTTCTTCCCCATGTTGTTCGAGCAGGTGATCTGTCATTTGTGCATTGGTGGGGTTACTAAAATGTTCCTCGAGTGTGAGTTCGAGCTGGTTGACCATACTCTCTTCACAATGCAGTGAGTTTTTCTAATCTTTAGTGTTAGATTACGATGACCCCCCATTGACGGGAGGATTTTCTTGTGGTGTGTTAGGTTGGGATCTAGGGTTTTGTTGCTCCACCATCTTCTTTTCCTGTGACTAGGTCTAAACAGGAATGCAACATAGTGGAGTGGACTAGGATGTGAGGATGATCAAGATGATAATTGGAGGATTGACCTGATTAGATGGTGGATTAGCCAATAAGGATGTGAATTGATAGGATTGGATTGGATGATTGATAATGCATTTGATTTGTGTTGATGATGTTTTCTGCACAACAACTCAGGCAAAATAATATCCTATCTCTCTTGAAAGGTTTATCTCTATCAACAAGCCTTAAGAGATAACCCCAAGGTCTCTAATTTTAGGTCTTGACAATGCATAAAAAACTCAGTGATAAATGTGAAAATGTTGGTAATCACAAAGGGACCTTACTACAAGCAAATATAGAATCTTTAATTTATCAGATCTAGCAATATGATGATACTTCAATCCTAAATCTAACCCAGATGATAAAATAAATAGCAAAATATAAGGGTTTCAGAGAGATTTCTAAATTAAAACTACTCCTAAGATTAACAATGCAAATGACAAACACTTGAAATGGACCAATCCCTCAGAAACTGATTTCTACTTGACCTAGATGAATCTACAATCCTATAGAAATAGTGCAATCTTCTAAGGAATTAAAGATTTTTAGATCATGAACATTCATTCAAAACAAACCTATTGCAATTGAAATGGATAAACCTTCACAATTTAACTAAGCACAATAAATGTAAGATCCAAGCTAACTTTGCAAAGCAACTAATAATCAACTAGCTACAAAAAGTATGGACCAGGGATTGCTGCAAACACTTCAAGCATAAAACCATAAGCACCATTGAATCATGTCTAATCCTAAATCTAGCATATATCTAATACTTCCCAAGCAATCTCAAAGATAGAACAGCAAGAACCATGCAAGATAAATCAACACAAGAGAATTCACCAGAGCACAATGTCTTCAATTGTATTGAATCACCCAATAATAGAAACAATTCCAGTGTGCTGTGTTACAACACTTGCTTAAAATGAACTAACTTCTAGCTCTTTCTCTACTGCTTAATTCACTCTAGTATCAAAATTATCTATCTATCTAGCCCTTACAAATGAGGCAGAATGCCATATTAATAGAAACCCCCAAGATATGTCAGCCTAGTTAGGGTTTACAATAATAATTGGCCAAAAAACAAGTCAGCCCAAGGAGAATTCAAAATAAAATAAAATATGCATTAAATACATGAACTCCATCCAAGTCAGCCTGGGATCTCCAATATAGTTCAAACCAATGCATGCAAAATAATAGGGAAGCACAAATTCTGATGTAGCCTTGCATTAACTGCTTTCCCCTTTGTCTTTATTTTGCTCCACCCTATCATGCACCATCAAAAGCACATTTTCTAAGTCGGCTATAGGTGGAAAAGGTAAAACCTTAAGTCTCTTCTCAATAGATTTAATATTTTCTCTTGACTACTCCACAAACTTATCCCACTCAACCTTACTAGACTGATATCTATCAATAATTGCAATATAGGTGGCTGCATCATCCAACTAATGTTCAGTAACTTGATTTTCATTGACTGGAGAATATACATCTCGCCACCATTTTATCAACTGTTCTAAGCTCAAATGCTTTGGTGTGAACCTCTTTCTCCCTATCATCACTACAAAGAAAGAAATGCATCTATCATAGATATCGGTCAGGGTATCCTCAATTTTCCTGCTCTGCTTATATATCTTCTTCAGTACCTTTTGCCTTATTTTCAAAGCTTCAAACCATTCCCAAGGTTCTGCAGCTCTGGAGGAAGGGAGAATTCCATCACTCACCAACTTATCTTCAGTGTATTCCATGATGGTCTTGGTCTTTTGCAACATGAGATCTATATCTTCCTTATCTTGAGCTAATACATCTTTCAACCAATTTATCAACCTCATTGCATCCCCTTCAATTGAAAGGATGTCCTTGATAGCATTATCCCCCTTAATTTTCACCCCCTGTAACCAATTCACTGTGGAAAGAGTAGTGGCCTTCATTCTTTCCAGCTCAGTTATGGTTTCTTGTGGCAGGAAACTTGGAACAGAAGATGAGGAGCTAATAGATTGCAAGGGCTTCATCAAGTCCTGCAAGTATTTCATTAATTTCTCATTCTCCTTCTTCAGTTCTCACTTAGACTGCACTTCTTTCCTCAACCTGCCTAGGATCACTGCACTAGATGCTTCATATTCTTCAATATCTTGCTCCATGGAAGTAGGCCCTAGGTTGATGGTCTGTACATTGTAATCCTCTCCAGTTGCATCATCTCTGTTCTTATCCAAATCAGGAGTAGCAATGTAGACTACCTTGTTGTTGGCCTCATCTCTTTCAATCCTGGAAATAACCTTAGTTTTCTTCTTTCCTTTTCCCTTTCCTATGTTTTCCAATAGCTCATCCCAATTGGGAGGGGTGTCATCCACGACAATTTGTTTACTCTTCAATTCCCTATCCAATCAACCTGGAACAGTAGATCCTGACTATGCTTTACTCTGTTCAACTTCATCTTGTTGGTCCTTAGTCGCATCTTCATTCAAATCCTACCTCTCAGGAATCTCCTCAGCCTTATCCTCTCTTTCTCTAGTATGCTCTTCTTGGTGCATAGGTGATGGAGTCCTAACTGGCATTTCTTCTCTTTGAGGAGGTCTGACTTCTTCAGTTCCAATAGGTGAATCCTCATATGTAACTAGGGGAGACTGTATCACTCTCTCTATTTCTGCCTCAGCATTATAGAGCTCACCCTCTTGAAATTCTTCTCCTTTTATATCTTGGTGACCCTCAACTTCCTTGAATTCACTTGGTTCCTCATGAGCTTCATGGGAAGAAGGGATATCATCATGTTGTTTTGCATGAGGAGTAACCAGAGGAGGATCCTTCTTTAGCACATTGTCCTTAGGAGAAGGAGTTCTTGATTTCCTTGTATATACTTGTGTCCTTTCTCCTGTGCTCTCCAAATTTACCACAGGTGGGTTAACTTCTTCTCCATCCTTGGAGCTTACCTTTTGTGACAGTCTTACAATTCTTATTCTTTTGGGCACAAAAGCACTAACCTCAGGATCTTGCTTTTCAGCTTCCTCTTTTCCAGGCTTCTTAGCCTTTGAAGTATGCCCCCTTTTCTTGGCAATAGGTTTTCTTAGTTTTTCTATTTCCTGAGCTTCCTCCACTTGAACATATTTAATCTTGATTTTAAAAGGAGAGCTCACCTTTCCCTTACCCTTGGGATCCTACTCAGCTGACTCCTCAAAATTAGAATGAGAGTCTAAGTCTCCCATTAGATCATAGGTGCATTGCACACCTTCATTCTCCATTTCCCATATCTTATGCTTCAACCACAACTTTGTATACTTAATGATTGGATTCATCAACTGCTCTAACTTTTCTTTTTCTTCTTCCAACCAATCTATTTCACCAATTGGTTTATCCTTTACTGCCTCATAAGCATGGACCTAAATCAAATATCCATCATCTTTAACTTGATCCAGAACTGCCTTCACATTATATAATCAGACTGAATCTACTGGTAGCTGGGAAAACTTCTTCCTTCTTACCTATTACTCATCATTACAGTTAGCCCAATAGTCTTCCAAATCACCCTTGTGGCTATACTCTCTACTGGCCTTCTTTTGTGCTTCAACAGTTCTGTCAAACCTAAACCTCTTGGAATGGAAGGATAATCCAAGAGTACTCATCTCCTCTTTTGAAGCCTGAGCTGAGTTAATGGAAGGGCATGCCTCTCCAGTGCCTATCCTCAAAGGGAAGTCCCCACCAAATCCAGTCTTATGTTTACCTTTCTTCACAGTGGCATCAAAGTCACATATTTGTCTTGTGACCTCCAAGAGTATGATATGATTAGTGGGATACCTTGGAAGTTGATATGGATCCCTTTGACAACCATCAATCCTTATGTATGAGTAGGTGGGAAACTGTATGAACCAAGCCCCATACCTCTTGATTAGCTCCTTCGCTTGATCAAAAATCCTCACATGCTCTGCACCTTGGAGTAACTTGGTGATGTACATGGTGAATGCATCATTCACCCTTTTGTGGCTCGAGTTACCCAAATGCAGCTATGGATAAACCTCACAGATCACATCCTGCCCGCAGATGCCTCTGGTACTTAGCCCCTTATATGGATGGAATCTTGCAAGTGCATACACCAAGTAGGAATTCATTGTGAAGGTCTTGATTTGTAGGAAGTTACACAGTTACTCATGAATCATAGCACTTATAACACCTGCCCAATGATAATTAGTATTTTGTTCCATCTGTGCAATAATCTGGAACATCCAACCCTCCAACACTTCAACAATCTTCAATCCTACCACTCTACTAAGAAGGGTGATAACATCATAATATTCCTTCTTGAAATTTGCTCTGAATAGCTGTTTGGGTAGCTTAGAATAGTGAGACTTGGGCTTCTCCAACCAAGAATTGATAACCTATTGAGCCTTGATGGTATCTTCTTCATAGAATTTATTTGCTATATCCATATCAAAAGCCACCACATGAGACCTGTCAGGCATGTCAAAGGTTTGGGCAATAGACACCGGATTCAAATTTTCTACAATTCTCCCTTGGGGACCGACTATCCTATGGGTACCTCTGTCATAGTGCCTAGCACACTCAAGAACCAACTTATAACATTGCATTTTGTGAGAGAATCCAACCACATGCGCCAATCCTAATTCCAAATTCCTTTTAGCCAATAAAGGAAGGTTTTGTGTTGCCATTCTAGCCTTGAACTCCTCATAGTCCCATAGTCCAACATTTATGTCAGTCACTTCTGACCAGATTGAAGTAATCTTTCTCTTTGGGATCTTACTCTTGATATCCCTCTTGATCTTTTCTGCTTCGGACACAAAAGACCCTTCTAAACTTGGATTCACCATTCTACCCTTGGTTCCACTTGCCACTGCCTTACTTGAATCAACTTACACTTAACAAAGAAACTATAGTAAAAATCACCTGAAAGCCAAGTTAAATCAATCATAAACAACATAATCATCATCAAAATGAATCCAAGATAAGAAAGGTGTCATTAGTTCTCATAAAAATTGATCATATCAAAGTTTGGGTTTCAGGTCATCCCGTGGAATCCAAGCCAAAGAGGAATTTCAAAAAATTCCAAGCTAGGCAGATTCCAATGAAATGAACATGAAAAGCATCCATTAGTTATTTAGTAAATCATCATAAGCCAAGAAACAACATGATACATCTTACAATAGCTCAAATTAATCATAATATGCATAATCATACATTAAAAAATCATGCTGTCTCATATTCCTTGACTTTCCACTAAATTTTAGGGAATTTCGCATGGGATGGATTTCCGCAAAAGAGGCGATAATCTACAAATTCTAGAAAGATGAAGGGTCAAAGGAAAATTTGGGATAATCCAGAAGAAAAGGAAATCTGAGGAGAAGATAAAACTACGGAAGACTGCGAACTTCGGGAAAACGGAGAGGACTAGGAAAATCGGGGAAATTTGCCAGCGAAGGAAAATCCTGAAACTGAAGGAAAACCCGAATATCGACGTTCTCTCATGATCTCGCTCAAATTGATCAAACGATCACAAATTTGAGGAGTTTTCACCTGCAGCAAGTTTGATTTGAACCTCTTACTAATTTTATCTGAACTTAAGGCTCCTCTTAAAGGAAACCAAAAGGGAATGGCGATGCCCTAGGCCTAAAACCCTAAATTTGAACCATTAATGCATAGAGCACGCTTGGTGTTTAATTGTCTCAACTGCTAGGTTCTCATAAAGGGCTATTTACGGCCCACAAGCAGGCTACCTCATGATGCAAATGAAAGAACAAGCTCAAAACTTACTTGGGAAACCATAAATAAGGCAATATCAAGCAACCCTAGCCTTAGACACTCAAATATACAAAACTACAAATTCCAAGCATGCCAAAACAAAAAGAATCACTCACATTTGATAATCAAAAGCGGGGTAATAAAAACATACCATTAATAAAATGCAAGTCAATTCCAGCAAAGACAAACGACAATCTTGAACACTCGAGCAAGTAACAACAATGATAACACCCAGGGAATCACAATCAAATCCAAAAATTCATAAATTCAACATGCCAAAGCCAGCCAAGCACCTCAGGATCGAGTACTTCAACTCAATACGACACAAATGATAAAGTAGAATGGAATAAAGTTCACCAAAAATTGATTAAATACCACCTACAAAGATCGTACAAATGACATTAATTCAATTGACAAGACATCTAGACAAAATTTGAAAACCCGACAGGACGACAGATATTCAGAAATGTTTGGCCACTGCGGAATTTCATGAAGACCAAAAATCTTTGAACCACAGTGCAAAGCAAGTAGGACCGGACTTGGAGAGGAGCCGGGGAATTCTTCCAGGAGTGGATTTTCCTGAAAGCAGTGAAAAACCTGAGATATGCTCAAAACTTAAGATTTCAATGAATACCCTAAAGGAGATCACCCAAGCAAGAAAGATAAATAGTTAAGCTTATTCGAAGGCAAGATAAATCCTTAAAATTAAAGGGACAAAACACCAAAAGTGAAAGTGAAAGAGGGTCCTTGATTTTAGTGGGGCATGTGTGTGAAAATTGCACAACAAATGGCAACTTTGCTGGGGAAATGCTCCAGAGCATTTCAGTGGCAAAATAGAATCAAGAACCTAGAATCTCTGGTGTCGATCTACCTATCATACAAACAAATCAAAATGCAGGATTAAAGAATAAGAACTAAAGGTAGACTGAACCTTCCATAAACTGAAAATCCAAGTGTGTGCATGAGTTTATTTCCCTCCTTGAGCTACTGCAGAAACCAAGTTTAATTAGGTCATGTTACGTAAAGATTCTAACTTCAGAAGTAACCTGGATAGAGCCTCGCTACCAGTTAGGCATCTATAGCCCCGATGAGGGTATTGTTTTGACTCTCCCAAACATAGCTCTATTGCTAGCCAGGCATCCATAGCCCTAATAGAGATATTCAAATACTCCTGATAAGTTGAATTCATTTGATTTTCAATATTTTCTCTTTTCTCCTTTTGATATTTCTTTTCCTTTTCACTTCTTGTTTCAACTTGTGAACAATGAATTTCACACTCAGGGATGAGAACCACAATGGTGCTGAAGCAAAAATAAGATTTTTCACCTAACAAGACCTCACAAAGATCCCACAACAACCCCATAAATCTTAAGATGTATAAAAGATATAAGATTTCATAATACTTCAAATTCAAATCAAACCATTAACCCATCCTCTTTAAATCAGACATTTAGAATTCGTGATGATAACAAAGACCTCAACCATCCATTCAAGACATATGATTAAAGTTCATCAATGAAATACTCAGAACAGTCCTAGATAAAAGTATATTTTCCATGCAGGTGCAACACATCCAAAAGAAATACAAGAAGACCTCCAAAGCAAAGCAGAGCAAAAACACACCAAACCGAAAGCAAACCCACACCAACCAAAACAAACAAAAGCAAAGTAGAAAGGGAAACCTACTCTAACCGAATCAAAATAGAGAAAACCAAAAAAAAAAGAAACCTAATCTAACTATATACAAGGAAAGAGCTGTACATAGCTCAAGATTGGAAATAATGCTTCACATACTTCCCATTGATAGACAGTGGAATATCTTCCCCAATGAGAGTTTTCAAGTGAAAAGAATTATCCCCTAGGATCTCTAAAATTTGATTAGGGACAAGCCAAAGTTTGTCAAATTTACCATGCTCCCCTTTTCGATTGTGGGCTTTATCCCAGTAGAGAAGCAAGTCAAAGATTTGAAAGGATTTTACCTTGGCTCTTCTATCAAACCACTTTTTGACCACCCCCTGATGTTTGGAAAAGTTTTCAAGGGCTTCATCTCTTTTCTCCTCAAGGTGTAACAACTCAGGAAGTCTAGCTTCATGCTTATCCCCTTCATCATAATATTCATTAATGAATTGTAGGGTGGGGATTTTTAACTAAATAGGAAACATAGGTTCTAACCCATAAACCAGGTGGTAAGGGGATATTCCTATGGAAGTCTTGAGTCTTGTATGATCTGCCGAGAGAGAAAATATGAGTTGGGTGTGCCAATCCTTAGGATTTCTTTCTAACAACTTTTGAATAATAGTCAGGAGATTTTTATTGGAAGACTCAACCAAACCATTACCCTGGGGGTAATAATTGGATGCAAAATTAATTATAATTCCATGATCAAAGGCCCAATTAGATAATTTCAATGATGCAAATGAAAGACCATTATCACAAACCAAAGACATAGGACATCCAAAATGGTTAATAATACCTTATTTGATGAAATTGATTAACACCTCAGAAGTACATTGCTTGCAAGTAAGGGCCTCAGTCCATCTTATGAAATAATCAGTAACAGTAAGAATATACCTGTGACCTACAAAGTAAGGCGGATTGATTGGGCCTATGAAGTCCATTCCCCATTGCGCAAAAGGTTTTACCTCAAAGACTAGTTGGAGTGGGAGTGTTGCATACTTCTCTTTGGTTACTACAATATGACACACATGACAAGTTCTGACATGGTTGTGTGTGTCCTTGAATAGTGTGGGCCAATAATAACCAGCTCTCAGAATTTGATTAAGTGTAGAAGGTGCAGATCCATGGCCTGTACCATATTTTTCGTGAAATTCCAACATTACTCTTTTAGATTCTACTTTTCCTAGGCACCTTAAGTAAACACCATCATGATTTTTCTTATATAGAACAACTCCCTTTAGCATGAAACTATCACTCTTCAAACACAATGCCCTTCTCTGTACTGCATTAAGATGGTCATGACACCTTTGAGTCAGGAGATAGTGAACAATATCATCATACCATTCCCCAAGAGAAACATCTTCTAGATTGTAATGTTGGGCTGTAAGATCAGGGCCCATTTCTACCATTTTCCTTGTAATTCCTTGCCCTCTTACCAACTTCATGGGTTGAATCTCAATATTGTATTCCTGTAACATAGTTACCCACTCAGCTCTGTGCTCTCCTAGCTCATTCTACATCAACAACAATTTGACTATAGGATCATGAACTATTGCAAAGACCTTGTTTCCGAGGATATATTGTCTAAATTTATTCATAGCTCTGACTAAGGCGTAAGCATACTTCTCCACACTTGGGTACCTTAGTTTTGGATCTTTCAATGGTGCACTCATAAATGCTACAAGATGTTCATTTCCTTGATCAGATTTTTGAGTCAACATACCAACATAGGAATGATTAGAAAAAAATGAATATATGTAAAATAACTTCTCATAATCAGGACTTACCAATACTGGGGTGTCAACAATATCCCTTTTTATCTTTGCAAATGCTTCTTTAGCTTCTACACTCCATTCAACTTTGGCTTCCTACTTCAACATTGCATTCAGTGGTTTGACTATTTTTGCAAATCTAGTAATGAACTTCCTTACAAAGTTGATTTTTCCAAAGAATGATTTCATTTCCTTCTTGCTAGCTGGTGGTTGGATCTTAAGTATGGCTTCCACTCATTTTGGATCAATAGTAATTCCTTTCTCTGAAATAACATGTCACAGTAACTTTCCCTCAATAACCCTAAAGATGCATTTCTTTGGGTTGAGAGATATGCCAAATTCTCCACACTTCTGAAACACCTGTAAGCAAAATTATCCCACTTGGTGGTGAAAGAAGTTTTATGTTTGTCCTCATAGTGTACCATAACTTGATTGTATCCCAAGTAGCCATCCAAGAAAGACATCATCTGAAATCCATTGACAATCTGGAGTACTTCATCCAACGAGGGTACTGGATAATTATCTTTTTCTGATGCTTTGTTAAGGTTCTTAAAATCCACACACAGTCTGATTTCACCATTCTTTTTTCTTACAGGAACTAGGTTTTCAACCCAGGTTGAATGTCTAATTGGGAATATGATTATGGAAGATAACATCTTCTACACTTCCTTTTGAATTACTAGTTCTAGTAGAGCATTGATTGGTCTTTTCCTCTGCTTGAAGGGTCTTACTCCTAGATTAAGAGGGATAGTATGAGTTATAATTGATGTGTCATAGGTCTTTAAATCTTCATAACTCTAGGCTATCACATCTTGATATGTATGTAATGCATCGATTATGCCTTTCCTCTCTTTTGGAGATGAAGACATTTTTGACATCATCTTGAGTCCCCATGTTATAATTTTCACATTGTCCACTGATGGACTCCTTCTTGGCATCTTGTTCTTTATCTCTCACCTTATCCAGATCAAAAATTGTTTCTAGCTACACCATTCCCCTCAAAATAGTATTAGTCTTCAAATTAATTACCCCTTACAGATCCATTTTCGCTTCTTGGAGTTCAGTTTCATCAATAATTTGAGAATCAAAGACATCTAAGCTTGTGATAAAATCTAAAATATGCTTATCATCTTCAAATACCTAGAGATTGGTAACATTGTTAGGTACTGAAGGTACTAGGGTTAGTTCCACCATGAACTTCTTCAATCCAAAAAGAGACAGAGGTTGCAATGTACTAGCTGCCTGAGCAAGGGAGTCAACCATTTGGTTTTTACCATGTGGGCTCAACTGAATGTTGAAGGCATCAAATCCTTCAATAAGGTCCCATACTCTAGTCCTATAATTGGTCATTCTTCGGTCATGACATGAGTACTGTCTCCTAAAATGTTTGACCACTAACTCAAAGTCCCCAAAGACTTGAAAAATCTTAACCTTTTTTCTTTAATGCCATGAGCAACCCATGAATCAAAGTCTCATACTCTACTACATTATTCATACAATGAAATTGAAGTCTATGAGAAGCAAAGAAAGTTTTACCTCTTGGAATGATTAGCTCAAATCCTAACCCAGCTCCTTGCTTTGATTTGGATCCATCAAAACTTAAAGTCCAACAACCAGCCACTGCAGACTTGCTCGTTGTAACCCTTGCACTATTGCTGCTAGGGGGTTCTTCATAAAGCATCACTTTCTTTCCTTTAGGATCCTCTTGGACATTCTAGATATTAATTTTGACTACTGGAGTGGGGTTGATACACTTTTGTATTTGTTCTACTGCAACTTGGCACAAACAACATTCCAATTCTGAATGGGAGGCATTATGAACCCTACACCAATTTGGCAAGAGTAGTTCTCCAAAATTCATTCCTCTACCCAACTGAACCTAATCTTCAATACACTTTTGAATGAATTCTTGGAAACTATCCAACAAGCCGCATTGATTATCCTCAGGGATATCATCACTTATTGGTTCCACCAAGGTTTCAGTACCACTGGATTCAGCTGTGAGATCAATAGGCGCAACATGTAACATAAGGATTTCTTTTTCTTTTGACTCCTCAAAAGGGTTTGCAAGCATGTAATTGCCCATGTTCACCTCAGATATCAGAATCTCATTTGAAGTGTTCTGATATTCTGTAATAATGTATTTCATCCTAGGTTACCTTTCAATCCTGATCTGATTTGGCACTCCCTTCTAGGGAAGCCACATGTGAGAGTGATCAGTTGATACATATCCATTCAAGGCCTTGGTAAAGTCTCTTCCCAAGATTAGACCATAAGCATCAGGTATATCAGCCACCTATATATTAATAACCTGTTGAATTCTAGGGTTAGAGGCAACCTGCATATGAATCATGTTTAACTCCCCTACAACATTAACCTCAGTTCAATCCAGTTGTGTAACTTTCTTTTGGGAATTAGCAGGAGTAATACCCAAAGCTCTACAGACACCAAAGGGCATTACATTGGTAGAAACACCTAAATCTAACAAGCAATTGTGCAAATTTTTACCAAATATGCGGATAGAAATAAAAAATAGAGTATCCATTTTCCCTTAGAATAGGGTCAAGGGAGTATCCACCTGAGCAACTTGAGTTTTGTCCTTCTCTTTCCCTTTATCTATAGGTGGTATATGAATCTGGTTGTGAATCTAATTATGCCCTTTTACTAGTTGGGAACTAAATGCTTTATTAACACTCTCACTGACTGAATTCCCTTGTGATACTGAGCTAGCATTGTAAGCTCCTAAAACTGCATTTCTAATAGTTGGAACTCTCAATAACTCAAATGTAGAGAGACTTACCTTTAGCTTCTTGAGTTCTTCTGCAATATAGATGGCCAATTGTTCTATACTTAGATCAACTAGGGCTTCTTTGGAGCATTCCACCACCCTGTCTCTGCTTGCTTCAACACTTTTTCCTTTTGATGGATCCATTTGTGTTTGTCCTTCCTTTGACAGGTACTATTTAGGCACATGAGGATACAGTGGATTATTACTAGCATTAGGATTTGGAGGTGTGGTGAATTTGTTTGGAGGGATGTAAGTGGTGAAGGGGCCCCTAGCCTATGGATGTCTATGTGGCAAGTCCCTCATATCATATTTCTTAACAGGCCTCTGGAAGGTCTGTACCTCTTCAACATAAGCTTCTTATTCATCCATGGGGCCATTGTTATTCACTATATTTTTATCAAACACTTGTGTAATCTCATCTCCATTGCACACTTGATCCACCTCTTCTTTAAGCTAGTCTGATTCTTCTTTAGAAACATTTTCCTTGCTTTGTGGAAAAGGATCATGATTCAGTACCAACACTGATGAATCATAGGGAGTAGATGACACCATTTCCTGACTACTTGCATTATTGTCCACCTCATATTGGAAAATTGAAGCTGCTGCCTAAAATTTTGGGCAGTCTAGTTCAGAATGCTGACTTGTTTTATGGAGCCTACACCAACCTAATAAAGCAACCTCAACTAAATATACACCACTTGGAGGATTTTCTTGATTGACTGGTTGATTAACTGGCTGATTGATTGGCTGATTGACTGGCTTATCCAATAGGGTGGGAATACCTCCATTGTTAGGCCTTGTATTCCAAGTCCTGTTCTGTCTGGGTCGCTGTCTCCTGTTGAACCCTTGTCCACCAATCTACCCTCTATCAAAGTTGTGGCCTGAAGATTGTCCTCTATCATAATTTTTCCCTCTGTCATTATTATATCCTTTGTCATTGTTATATCCTCTTTCAAGATGTTGTCCCCTATCAAAATGTTGTCCTCTATCAAAATGTTGTCCTTGCTGAATTTCCCAATTTTCTCTATTATGATTGGACTGCATACTTCTTTGAGCAGCCTGGAGCTGACTGTTCTAGTTTCTCAAATAAGTTACCTCCATATTCAACTTCTTCACTTGTTCGATCAATTCATCCAGTCTCTCTTGGTCAAGATTTCTATATGGGGGTTGGTTCACATTATTTTGGGGATATCTTACTACAGTATTGCCATTCAATGATTGGTTCAATACTTCAAAATTCTACAGATATGTGGGAAAACTAGCTTAAGGTTGAGAATGAAGAGGTTGATTTACATTTTGCTAAGGGTAGCTGATTGTGGGTGGAACTTGACTCACAGGAGGTCTTGGGTGAGGAACTAGAGGCAACTGAGGTACCAGATTCATGATAGGAGTGTGATTGGTGAGAGCCTGATTGAGGGATGGGACCTACCTAGGGTGAACAGTGGGTCCTAGTGACCATAGAGGCTGAGATAGATGTTCTCTTAAAGCAGTGCTTACCTTCACAGCCTCTGCATATGCATCAAGTAGGGTATTATGATGGTTGTTTCTCCACTTCATGAAGGTAGTTGTCAGATTATCAAGTCCATCATAATAGACTTCTAAAGTGGTGGCTTCATCAACAACATAGGGGGCCTTTAGTCGGGTATAGGCATGATGAAACCTATTGTTAAAGGACCCTATAGGCTCATGGACTTCTCTCTTAACATTAGTAAACTGAAGATAAAGCTCATTGGGACTAATGGGAATCCTAAACTTCTACAAGAATGTAGTCTCTAGTTTAGTCCAATTCTAGATGGACCCATTTGGTAAATGATTGTACCAATAGAATGCATCCTCCCCCAAGGAGTAAGGGAAGATTCTACATGCTACATCCTCATGATTGATTCTGCTATCCTTAAGGCCATTCTGAAAGATCCTGATGTGTTCCTCAATAGTCCTATTGGGATCATTAACATGGAACTTTGAACAAAAGTGTTTAGGGTTCTTGGGCATGACATTATAATTAAAAAAAGTCAATGGGGATGGGTTATTAGCTAGGAAGCCCATTGGTGGAGGTGGGGGTGGTAATGGTTGATTTATGGCTGGTTGAGGTTGTTGAATGGGAATGTCCTCAAACTCAGACTCAGATGAACTTGATGAAGATGGGGATGATGGAGATGATGGAGGTGGCTGGGTGGATGATGATTCTCCCCTTTTGTTGGTCCTTCTTGACCTAGTAGGGACTGGTAATTCTTGAAATTCCTCCTCCCCTAGAGTAGATCTAGTTCTTTTTCTGAATATTTCAAGAGAGATGGCAGACATAAATCGATCCAGCCTGCTTATTCAAGGCCTTCCTTCTAACGCTAATCTGTTGATGATGTTTTCCACACAACAACATCTCAAACAAAATAATATCCCATCTCTCTTGAAAGGTAAATCTCTATCAGCAAGCCTCAAGAGATAACCCCAAGGTCTCTAATGTCAGGTCTTGACAATGCATAAACAACTCAGTTATAAATGTGAAAATGTTGGTAATCACAAAGGGACCTTACTACAAGCAAATATTGAATCTTTAATTTATTAGATCTAGAAACATGATGATACTTCAATGCTAAATCTAAGCCATATGATAAAAGAAATAACAAAAGATAAGGGTTTCAGAGAGATTTCTAAATTAAAACTACTCCTAATATTAACAATGCACTTCTTTAATTTCTCATTCTCCTTCAGTTCTCACTTAGTCTGCACTTCTTTTCTCAACCTGCCTAGGATCACTACACTAGAGCCTTCATAATATTCAATATCTTGCTCCATGGAAGTAGGCCCTAGGTTGATGGTCTGTACATTGTAATCCTCTCCAGTTGCATCATCTCTGTTCTTATCCAAAGTAAGAGTAACAATGTGGACTACCCTATTATTGGCCTCATCTCTTTCAATCCTGGAAATAACCTTGGCTTTCTTCTTTCCTTTTCCCTTTCCTATGTTTTCCAACAGCTCATCCAAATTGGGAGGGGTGTCATCCATGATAATTTGTTTACTCTTCAATTCCCTATCCAACCAACCTGGAACAGTAGATTCTGATTGTGCTTTACTCTGTTCAACTTCATCTTGTTGGTCTTCAGGCGCATCTTCATTCAAATCCCACCTCTCAGGAATCTCCTTAGCCTTATCCTCTCTTTCTCCAGTATGCTCTTCTTGGTGCATAGGTGATGGAGTCCTGAATGGAATTTCCTCTCTTTGAGGAGGTCTAACTTCTTCTGTTCCAATAGGTGAATTGTCATATGTAACTAGGGGAGACTGTATCACTCTCTCTATTTCTGCCTCAGCATTATAGAGCTCACCCTCTTGTAATTCTTCTCCTTCTATATCTTGGTGACCCTCAGCTTCCTTGAATTCACCTGGTTCCTTGTGAGCTTCATGGGAATAAGGGATATCATCATGTTGTTCTACATGAGGAGTAACCAGAGGAGGATCCTTCTCTAGCACAATGTCTTTAGGAGAAGGAGTTCTTGATTTCCTTGTATATACTTGTGTCCTTTCTCCTAAGCTCTCCACATTTACCACAGGTGGGTTAACTTCTTCTCCAGCCTTGGAGCTTACCTTTTGTGATAGTCTTACAATTCTTCTTCTTTTGGGCACATAAGCACTAACCTCAAGATCTTGCTTTTCAACTTCCTCTTTTCTAGGCTTCTTAGCCTTTGAAGTATGCCCCCTTTTCTTGGCAATAGGTTTTCTTTATTTTTTATTTTTCTTGAGCTTCCTCCACTTGAACATCTTTAATCTTGATTTTAAAAGGAGATATCTCCTTGCCTTTACCCTTGGGATCTTGATTAGCTGACTCCTTAGAGGTAGAATGAGAGTTTAAGTCTCCCATTAGATCATAGGTGCATTGCACACCTTCATTCTCCAATTCCCATATCTTATGCTTCAGCCACAACTTTGTATACTTAATGAATGGATTCATCAACTGCTCTAACTTTTATTTTTCTTCTTCCAACCAATCTATTTCACCAATTGGTCTATCCTTTAATGCCTCATAAACATGGCCTTGAATCAAATCTCCATCATCTTCAACCTAATCTAGAACTTCCTTCACATTATATAATCAAACTAAATCTATTGGCAGCTGGGAAAAATTCTTCCTTCTTACCTCATACTCATCATTATAGTTAGCTCAATAGTCTTCCAAATCATCCTTGTGGCTATACTCTCTACTAGCCTTCTTTTGTGCTTCGCTAGTTCTATCAAACCTAGACCTCTTAGAATGGAAGGATAATCCAAGAGTACTCATCTCCTCTTTTGAAGCCTGAGCTGAGTTAATAGAAGGGCATGCCTCTCTAGTGCCTATCCTCAAAGGGAAGTCCCCACCAAATCTAGTGTTATGTTTATCTTTCTTCACAATGGCATCAAAGTCACATATTTGTCTTGTAACCTCCAGGAGTATGATATGATCAGTGGGATACCTTGGGAGTTGATATGGAGCCCTTTGATAGCCATTAATCCTTATGTATGAGAAGGTGGGAAATTGTATGAACCAAGCCCCATACCTGTTGATTAGCTCCTTGGCTTGATCAGTAATCCTCACATGCTATACACCTTGGAGTAACCTGGTTATGTACATGGTGAATGCATCATTCACCCTTCTGTAGCTCGAGTTACCCAAATGTAGCTGTGGATAAACCTCATAGATCACATCCTACTCAAAGATGTCTCTGATACTTATCCCCTTATATGGATGGAATCTTGCAAGCACATAGACCAAGTAGGAAGGCATTGTGAACATCTTGGTTTGTAGGACATTACACAATTTCTCATGAATCATAACACTTATAACACCTGCCCAATGATAATTATTATTTTGTTCCATCCTTGCAATAACCTAGAACATCCATCCCTCCAACACTCTGACACTCTTCAATCCTACCACTCTAGTAAGAAGGGTGATAGCATCATAATATTCCTTCTTGAACTTTGCTCTGAATAGCTATTTGGGCAACTTGGAATAGTGAGACTTGGGCTTCTCCAACCAAAAATTGATAACCTATTGGGCCTTGATGGTATCTTCTTCATAGAATTTCTTTGCCATATCCATATCAAAAGCCACCACATGAGACCTGCCAGGCATGTCAAAGGTCTGGGCAATAGACATTGGATTCAAATTTGCTACAATTCTCCCTTGGGGACTGACTATCCTTTGGGTACCTCTATCATAGTGCCTAGCACACTCAAGAACCAAATCATAACATTGCACTGTGGGAGGGAATCCAACCACATGCGCCAATCCTGATTCCAAAGTCCTTTTAGGCAACAAAGGAAGGTTCTGTGTTGCCATTGTAGCCTTGAACTCCTCATATTCCCATAGTCCATCATTTGTGTCAGTCACTTTTGACCAGATGGAAGTAATCTTGCTCTATGAGATCTTACTCTTGATATCCATCTTGATCCTTTCTTCTTCAGACACAGAAGACCCTTTTGAACTTGGATCCACCATTCTACCCTTGGTTCCACTTGCCATTGCCTTACTTGACTCAGTTTGCACTTAACAAAGAAACCATAGTAAAGATCACCTGAAAGCCAAGTTAAATCAATCATAAACAACATAATCATCATCAAAATAAATCCCAGATAAGAAAGGTGTCATTAGTTCTCATAAAAATTGATCATATCAAAGTTTGGGTTTCAAGTCATCCTGCAGAATCCAAGTGAGAGAAATTTCAAAAAATTCCAAGCTAAGCAGATTCCATCGAAATGACATGAAAAGTATCCATTAGTTATTTAGTAAATAATCATAAGCCAAGAAACAACATGAGACATCTTACAACAACTCAAATTAATCATAATATGGATAATAATATGTTAAAAAATCATGCTATCTCATATTCCTTCACTTTCCACTAAATTTTGAGGAATTTAGTGCGGGATGGATTTCCGCGAAAGAGGCGATAATCTACAAATTCTGGAAAGACGAAGGGACAAAGGAAAATTTAGGAGAATCCGAAAGAAATAGAAATCCGCAGAGAAGAGAAAACTCCAAAAGACTGCGAACTTAGGGAAAATGAAGAGGACTAGGAAAATCGGGGAAATCTACCAGTGAAGGAAAATATTGAAACTGAAGGAAAACCTGAATATCAACATTCTCTCACAATCTTGCTCAAATTGATTGAACGATCACAAATTTGAGGAGTTTGCGCCTGCAACAAGTTTGATTTGAATCTCTTACTAATTTTATTTAAACTTAGGGCTCCTCTCAAATCAAATTGAAGGGGAATGGCGATGCCCTAGGCGTGAAACCCTAAATTTGAACCATTGATGCATAGAGCATGCTTGGTGTTTAATTATCTCAAATGCTAGGTTCTCATAAAGGGTTATTTATGGCCCACAAGCATTTCTTTGGAAGCCAAGTGTATTCTCAAATCGTTGGAGGGGGGTGAGCCGTGGAAAGTGTTGGTTAGGAGCAACATTCAAAGGGAAACACCCAAGCATTCAAAATCCTAGAAAGCGCTTCCATTGAGTGACCTCATTTGCAACAGGTACCCTATAACCCCTGAAAGATCAGTGGTATTTAAGAGAATATGGAAATCTTGGGAGCATACAAAAATGCATATCCAAAACTCTCATTTGCTCATAAATAATAATCTAGCCTCCCATAGGTCAATTTGGTGGAATCTCAGCCATAACAGTAAGCCTTTAGCTCTCTTTCAAGGATTCTCAACTAAGGCTTGGGCCAATAAAGGCATAAGGATATTTGATGGCATTTTTGAAAAAGGGGATTTAAAGAGATGGAACCAACTGAGAGCATAATTTAATTTTCCTAAGAATAACTGGAGGATTCATTCATTCCTTAAGGAGGCTTGTAAAGTGATAAATGACACAGTGACTTGTGTAAATAATCCTGAGCAATACAAGGATTTTAAATGGAGTGAAGGCTCCAAAATTTCCAAAGTTAATGCCAAAACTATTTATCCTACCCTCACCAATCAACAAGAAACATTTAACCATCTAAATAAAGTTTGGAACCTAAGATTGAGTAAGAATGAATGGGCGAAGTCCTTAAAAATTTCATGGTCAAATGTAGTTGAACCAAGTAAATCATGCTCTAGGCAACTCCTAATTATGCAAAGGTCTCCATGTAAATCAAGATATGATAACATTGAAATTTGCTAACTATGTAGGGTGCCAGAAACATTAACTCACACATTCTTTGACTATAAATAAACAAAATAAATATGGACTATTTTTTGTCATAATCAAAATGTCTGGGATGAAAATCTTAATCCTAGACTGAACATAGTTCTTTCTTTAATAAATATTAAAATTAGGAAGGAACTAATGTTATTTTGGACTGGTATTTCCACTAAAATTCTGTGGGGCATATGGAAAGTGAGAAATGATGAAAATTTTAATGGGGTCAAACATGCACTTACTGAGTCTTCTAAAGGGATCATATTATACAATACTATTGTGCAAGTCTCAATGATGGTGAAAGTCTCCAAGCAAAAGCTTCTAAAGTTACTAAAAGATGGCACAATTCCAATCAGCTTGTAGGAGGTCAACTTTGGTAATAGTTGGCAACATACAACAAAGATTTTCCTTAGGGCTCTTGATGTTTTCTAGAAGGAGTTTAATGAGAAGGTGATCCAAAACAACATTGAGGAGGATGCTCCCCCTTCACTCAATATTGAGGACTTTTCTAGGGTAGAGATCAAAGATGCATGTTCATTATTGAGGCTTAAAGATCCAAAAGATAATGGCATTGGAGCAGGTGCAAGTACCTAATGCTTGGTGGTGTGAATCCCTTTTTGATAGTGCAGGTTGCAACCCCCATTTTTTTGACAACACATGTGTGACTTGGCATGGTGATCCTTCTTAACATCTACAAACTTAGATTACAATGAATATATATATATATAGTTTTGGTGACAATGATAATTTGTACTCTTGTGATGTAAATATCTATGATGTAGCAGCCAATATATATATCCTATGTAATGGGGGATTAGAATATATTTTTGTAAAGGGATATAATTATGAGATAAGCCTACAATCGACCGAACTATACTCTATTGTTCATTTTATATCTAATATATATATATATATAGTGCACTAGAGGAGAGATTACTCTTCAAACAGGTATAATTTTTTTTTGAAAATGATTAAAAAAATAGACAATAGAAAAAATCAAGGGAATGGAAAAGCACTGGAACATCAAGGGTCAATTTTTAGGAATCTACAATAGTCAACTTTTAGGAGAAAATAATCGAGGGAAGAGGTCTCAGCGCTGGAAAAGTGATAGTCACTTTTTAGGAGGGAACATGTCTCCGTGCTTGAAAAATGATAGTCAATCTTCAGGAGGGAAAGGGTTCCAATGCTGGGAAAGTGACGACAAAATTTTAGGAGGGAATAGGGAATAGTGTAGCAATGGTAACTACACAGAAGATGCCATAACTTTGTCCTCTTGTGGGCCTTGAAGCTTTCAAGGATTGCTGGCCTGTTTTAGAAACCTAGACCCAGAGGGAATGATACTTGGAAAAAGAAAGACACAAATCTACAAGAGAAAAGCATAGACTTACAAAACCTAATTGGGTTCCATTTTGACCTAGTCAACATTTGGATCATAGTAAGCAACTAGTTTTTGATATTTGTGAAGAAGATAGGGCACTAGGAGACTACAAGCATAATCTTATAGCTAAAAGATAGTATGAAAAAGACCCAATTTTTTTGAAAAAGCTATATGAAGATAGTGTAAGGAAATCTAGGAGCACATCTAGTGAAAACTCCATGCAATAGCGGCTTCGGTAACTTTCATTTCAATTAGGTTGCCTCAAAGACATGTACAACTATGTCCAAATGCATAACAGACATAGCTCATTTCCTCCATTGATCCTTCTAAGAGAAGAACATGTAAAATCAACAACAAGCATTAACAGATTCTACTACACGAACCAACAGACATGAAAGATGAAACAAAAAACCAGAACACAAAGATTTACGTGGGGAAAATCCTTTCAGATAAAAACCCCACACTCCAAAGATCGAGCCATTATATTATTCAGCAACATAATGGTTACAATACAAATTCAGGCTCTTAGCCTTTTCAGAGTTTACATCTTGTTCATTTTGGATACAACTGGTAGCAAACTATTCCTGAGAGATCAACCAAAGCAATCAAGATCATGAGAGATTCCAACAGCTTGACTCTGCCTCTAAATCCTCTGCTTCAACCTCATGGCTTCGACCTTTCAGCCAGCCACTCGGTCCTTACTCTATAGTTCTCTCTCTCTCTCATCTCTTCGTATACTTTGCAGCTATTCTGCTTCTTGCTTATCTTCGGCTTTGGCTCTATGAAATGGTTTGTTTCCAACTGTCAGATCACTACTGTTGAATCATCCAACTCAACAACGGTTCACATCCTGCTTTCTCTGATTTGTCCATATCGCACCACGTCGGACAATCTTCACTCAGTCAACAGCGATCAATTGTGTCGCATGTTGGTGAGACACTAGAAGTGTCTCCCCGATGCCACAAGTCCTGATTACATGTTATCACCAAGAGTTGTCTCCATTGGCAAGAGGTTCCACTGAGCTCACAAGTAACATTGACCTCAGCATGCACATCGGTGAGACTATCACTATCACCAGGAGATCACATCGAGTCTTCAAGTCATGCCGAAACCCATTGTATTCCTATCGGCATCCATCTATCGACAAGAGTCTCCTTATCGACATGATCCGCAAGACCTCTCATTGACCTCCAGTAACTCATTTGCCAACGCTATCGCTAAGACATCCAACTGTCACCAAGAGGTTATACCGAAGTCTCCAAGTCATATAGATGTGAGTGTTCTCTTCGGCAAGACTATCATCTTTCACCAAGACGTCACAATGAGCTTCATGTTATACCAAACTCATCATTCTTATCAGCGAGACAATCACCATTTGATGAGACATCACACCAAGCTCATAAGTCATTCCGAAGTGTTCCTTAGTTGCCAAGACTTTAGTTATTTGCTGAGAATTCATGTCGAGCCCTTTATGTTATACCGATGACACTGTCAACAAGACTTAGAAAAAGGTCATACCGAAACTTCTGATGTCCATCGCATTCCTATCGGCAAGACAAATACCCTTCGCCAAGACATCACCCCACAAGTTCCAAGTCACCCTGATTCAATTTTGTCGGCCAGACTTATTGCTTTTGCCAAGACTTCATACCGATGTGTTCTACTGTCGGCAAGAGAATCAACCTTTGGCAAGACTTCTTACTGAGGCTTTCATGTTATCCCGAAACCACTGTTTGCCAAGAGTCACACCGAACCGATGACCCCACATGCTATCGGCGACACTTCCGATATTCGATGAGACATCATATCGAAACAAGTCTTTCAGCTAAGGGTCTCCCCAATGTCTTCAAGAGTTACATTGTTGCCAAGAAAATCCTTCATCGCTGAGACTTCTCATCGAGATCCTCAAGTTACTCTGAGTCGGTGAGACATATCACTATCAGTAAGACTTCTTACTGATCACCCAAGGGTTTCCCTAAAAGCTCCAACACTATCACTGAGACATGTTATTTTCAGTAAGACTTCTCACCGAGCCGCTATAGGTTACCTCGATGACTTTCATGCGTATCCCTATTGGCAAGACCTTCCAATGTCGCTGGGACTTCTTCCTGAGTGTTGAAGTCATTCTGAAGCCCTCGGTCGCTATGAGTCTCCCTGATGCCTGATTGAATGGCCTGTCGGCCAGAGATCTCCATGTGGTGAGAGTCTACAATGACTCCTTTATGTCATAGTGATAGACTCCATAGTGAACATGTTCGACAAGACATCTTCAAGGTCATAGCGACCATAATATTTCACAAGGTTCACAAATTTCCAGTTGGCCAGACCAAAGAAATGTCACACCGACTTTGCTCTTCCAAAGGTTCCAGCCTGTGAGATTGGGAAACAATTCCAACAATCTCCCACTTGACGAAGATCATACCGGCACCTCCAAAGCAAGCAAAAACTAGGACCGCACTAGCTCCACTAGTTCAAACCCTACAATACTCAAGACACCCAATCAACATGATTCCATAGATAACAGTCCATTAGACAATCTACAACAACTACTTGGCATCCAACTGCAACTCACTATCCAACAAAATAACCGATCCCAGCCTTCTAGGAAAACATAGATCTCAACCTGCCCTCATGCTCCATCAAGAATTCTACTTCAACATCCAAGATGTTCACCATTCAGGAAACAATCATGTCATCTTCCATGTGTGGAAGAAAGATACATCGCCAAGGTGCATAAGCACCATTTCAGCAAACACAAGCAAAAGATCCCAGTGACATCTCCAACAAGATACTGCTACCACTTCATTGTGCTCAAACGCTATACAAAAATAATATCAACTTCAAGGGTTCAAACATAACACAATAGTGAAGTCATTCTCCAGAAACAAGATAAACAACACTAGTTAGAACATCAATTAGACTGACTGCTTCCATCCAACTGATAAAACCACGTGATTGAAATAGCACCCATAGCTCATGCTATACTATCTAATCTCACATACCTCAATAGGTATCAACATTAGTAAACTTCTGCCAATCCATTAACAACAAATACAAGTTCTAGTGTCAACCAGTTGAAGAAGACAAGACACATACATGAACTCCCACTGCCTGAGTAATCCAAATCTGAAAGATCAAAAAACATCACAAGTCTACCAATAATAGCACATAGAAAATGTAACCATGTAGTACCAAGCAAATATCCACAATGACATGCACAACCTGCAACAAACTGCTACAAGAAACATTTCTCTCACTACAAACCACAGAGAGAAACTCTACCCATCATCTTCCTATAGGACATCCTCCTACATACACTTCTAACAGTCAGCTGTGTCAAGAATGATCTTCTTCACATCCCAAAAGAAAGCCTTAACAACATCCATCCATTCAATCACCAAGATCAAACCATCTTTAAAAACCAACATGGATGTAAGCATCTCAAAGAAGATCAAACTAGTTCATTTCCCATTTTAGGAAATCAGCCCATACAACATCTCCTACCAATTCTCATTAGCAACAATGAGATAAAAGATAAATAGAAACTATACAACTTCCACCATGAATCTTCCAGAATCATTAAAAAGTAATTCAAGATCCATATCATGAAAGTAAACTTAATAAAACACATTTGAAAAATATAATGGGCCAAATACCTTTCAAATAAACTGTTGAGTAGACCAAGAGTAATGCAAGAGCAATCTCCTCACAGGTCTCTAATTGAACTCACATTCAACCAAGGTGTAGGCTTCTCAGACTTTCTGCTGAAAAAATTTAACAAGAGTAACAAGCAGCAACATTTCTCTCACAAGAGAAAGACAACCTTAGCTTATTCTTCATGTATCCATGAGTACTAGCAACCAATCATCTCATGCTAAACTTCAACTGCATTACTGCACTATCACGAAGTATCAAGCAAGTAATCAAGAGCACCCAATACACAAAGAATTACCAAACCACTGTCAAAACTCCAAACATTTGAATAAGGAACTTATCATGACACCATGATCTACACATCCCCATAGGAGATACCATGCTTCAAATGACTCCACCATTGTCTCAAGTACAATGCATAATGCCAAAACTCCAGTGCACAATCAAGAGTATACCATGACATAAAGCAAATAGACTTAAGAACAACATAACCTATCAAGCACCACCAACACCTTAGCCAAAGACTCCAAGCATCCTCCATGGTTCCAAGTTGTTGCACATCTTCAAATAATGTCCATGCAAAAGCAAAAGTGTAAGAACCCTTATGCAACATTAAAGAAGACCGTTCACCACCATGTGATGAATCCATAGTCACTGCTAGAGCTCCCACTAAAATGTGACACCCAAGCTCTCCAAGCATCATGACCAACTATTTTAGGTTCCCATAACTGACTATTCAGGTACTCAATAATATCCATCCTCTCATCTAAAAGCAATCACACCAATGCACAAGTGACCACAGACAAGGCCAGCTAACAAATTTGCACCACTAATGAATCAACCTCATGGATAAAGACAGTCCACATCCAAGTTATCTCACTATAGCCAATGGGTAGCTAATCCACCAACCGCATAACTCGTAGATCACAAATATCAAACATGCAAACCCATTATCACATTGAGAACTACAACACTGAGATATCAAAGAGAATAACCACGTAGACAACATGACTCAAACACCAAATCATGTCGGATCTAATTTTCCAATCATGTCCACAATGAGCACCATAATCAAGGAACCCACAAGCATTACCACAAGAATGTTGAGTGACAAAATACTTACCAGCACTCCCATGTAGAGGAAGAGTCATACCTCCTCAAAACCATGCACAAAGCATGCATGCAGACCTGCAACTATCTCATCCAGCTACACCCCAAAAGGCTAGTGTCTAGATAATAGCTTAACAACAACTCCACATGATCACAAGTTTTGCTTAACCATGTAAAACCTGCAAAACCATAGAGCCATGCAAGTACAAAACATCCTTAGAAAGGAAACAACAGTTCAAAAGAATCCAGGCCCCTTTTAGGCCAACTTTAAATCACCACCATGTACATGCATCTGAGAAAGAGAGAAAGGCCATTTTAGAAGCTTGCAAATCATCTAATGATTAACTCCATAGCCTTCAAGCATTCGAGGTTAATAGGAAATAGTGCTATCCAACACCAGGAACCACCACCTAGCATAAGCACTCTCTTCCATGACTGAGAAACAATCTAGGCTTCTCCATATCACACATGAGTCTGTCACATAGACACCAATATGAAAGCTTTACTGCTACACAACCACAGAGTGGGAAAATCCACCTCATACTCCTAGGTTATACCTCTACCAGCTAGGAGACATAGATCAGAATGTGATCAACTCCCTTTTCCATCTTGACCATCCTTCAAGCTACATGTTGTCTCAGAATACCACAAGGCTTCCACTCATCAAAGGATCAATACATCAGTCCATTCCTCTAGATTTCTTCTAGCCTATCAAGATAAGAAATATTCATAGGAGAAATATCCAGAACCAACAACCAGAAGAAGGCTCTGATACCACTTGTAAGGAAATCTAGGGGCACATATAGTGAAAACTCCATGCAGTAGTGCCTTTGGTAACTTTCATTTTGATTAGGTTGCCCCAAAGGTATGTACAACTATGTCCAAATGAGGAACAGGCATAGTTCATTTCCTCCATTGATCCTTCTAAGAGAAGCACATGTAAAATCAACAACAAGCATTAACATATTCTACTACAAGAACCAATAGACATGAAAGATGAAACAAAAAACTAGAACACAAAGATTTACGTGGGGAAAATCCTTTCGGATAAAAAACCCCACACTCCAAAGATCGAGCCATTGTATTATTCAGCAACATAATGGTTACAATACAAATTTAGGCTCTTAGCCTTTTCAGAGTTTACATCTTGTTCATTCTGGATACAACTGGTAGCAAACTATTCCTGAGAGATCAACCAAAGCAATCAAGATCATGAGAGATTCCAACAACTTGACTCTGCCTCTCAATCCTCTGCTTTGACCTCATGGCTTCGGCCTTTTGGCCAGCCACTCAGTCCTTACTCTATAGTTCTCTCTCTCTCTCAGCTCTTCCTATACTCTGCAACTATTTTTCTTCTTGCTTCTCTTTGGCTTCGGCTCTAAGAAATGGTTTGTTTCCAACTGTCGGTTCACAACTATTGAATCATCCAGCTCAACAATGGTTCACATCCTGCTTTCTCTAATTTTTCCATATTGCACCATGTCAGACAATCTTCACTTGATCAACAACGATCAACTTGTGTTAGATGTCAGTGAGACACTAGAAGTGTCTCCCTGATGCCACAAGTCCCGATTACATGTTGTCACCAAGAGTCATCTCCATCAGCAAGAGGTTCCACCAAGCTCACAAGTTACATTGACCTCAACATGCACATTGGTGAGACTATCGCTATCACCAAGAGATCACATCGAGTCTTCAAGTCATGCTAAAACCCATTGTATTCCTATCAATATCCATCTATTGGCAAGAGTCTCCTTATCGGCATGATCGACAAGACCTCTCACCGACCTCCAGTTGAACTCATCTGCCAACACTATCACTAAGACATCCAACTGTCGCCAAGAGGTTATACCGAAGTCTCCAAGTCATATAGATGTTAGTGTTCTCTTCGGCAAGACTATCGTCTTTCACCAAGACGTCACAACGAGCTTCATGTTATACCAAAATTAGCATTCTCATCGGCGAGACAATCGTCATTCGATGAGACATCACATCGAGATCATAAGTCATTCCAAAGTGTTCCTTAGTCACCAAGACTTTAGTTATTCAATGAGAGATCATGTCGAGCCCTTTATGTTATACTGATGACACTGTCAGCAAGACTTAGGCAAAGGTCATACTAAAACTTCTGACGTCCATCACATTCCTATCGGCAAGACAAATACCCTTCGCCAAGACATCACCCTGCAAGTTCCAAGTCACCTCGATTCAATCTTGTCAACTAGACTTACTGCTTTCACCAAGACTTCATACCGAAGCCTTCAAGTCATACCGATGTGTTCCACTGTCGGTGAGAGAATCAACCTTCGGCAAGACTTCTTACCGAGGCTTTCATGTTATCCCAAAACCACTATTCACCAAGAGTCACACCAAACCGATGACCCCACGTGCTGTCGGCGAGACTTCCGATATTCGATGAGACATCATATTGAAACAAGTCTTTCAGCCAAGGGTCTCCCCGATGTCTTCGAGAGTTACATTGTCGCCAAGACAATCCTTCATCACTAAGACTTCTCACTGAGATCCTCAAGTTACTCTAAGTAGGTGAGACATATCACTATCGGTAAGACTTCTTACTGATCACCCAAGGGTTTCCTTGAAAGCTCCAACACTATTGCTGACACATGTTACTTTCGGTAAGACTTCTCACTAAGCTGCTATAGGTTACCTCGATGAATTTCATGCGTATCCCTATTGGAAAGACCTTCCAATGTTGCTGGGACTTCTTCTCGAGTGTTGAAGTCACTCCGAAGCCCTCGGTCGCTATGAGTCTCCCCGATGCTCGATTGAATGGCTTGTCGGCCAGAGATCTCCATGCGGTGAGAGTTTACAATGATTGCTTTATGTCACAACAATAGAATCCATAGTGAACACATTCGGCAAGACATCTTCAAGGTTACAGCGACCATAATATTTCACAAGGTTCACAAACTACTAGTTGGCCACACCAAATAAATGTCACACTGACTTTTCTCTTCCAAAGGTTCTAGCCTGTGAGATTGAGGCAACAATTCCAACAGATAGCGAGCTTGACCTCAGATCTCTTAGGGCTTCAAAGTTGTAAGGGAGAGGTGAGCCCCATGGTCCAAGTCAAGAAGGGTTCCATTTGAATCACACAAGAATTCGATCGGTGCAAGATTGTCAAGTTTCATCCGAATGGTTTGCACAACCCCAAAATTTCTTTGGTAGGCACTACTCTATGTCGGCCCTGAGAAATCAACATAGGAAAATACAAGATGATTTTAGAAAAGAATCTTTACATAACTCTTGGAATCCAAGGATTCAAAAGGATCTGCTAGAAAATAATACAAATAAGGAGAAGCAAAAGGAAAAGGGAAAGGGACCATTGGAGAATAAGCAGGCCCAAAAGACCATTTCAGGATCACTGCCTAGGCATGGCTGAAAATTCAAAAATAAGGGTTCTAGGAGAAAAGAAGGGAGAAGTGTGCCAAGAAGGAAATCTCGAAATAAAATTTAGAGATGAAAAGAGCCTACCCATTCAACACAAAAGGAGCATACCAACATGGAAAAAGAAGGGGGGGATGGCCAAAGGGATTCCCAAGAGTATCAAAAGCACATAGTATAGATTGCATTTTTGGAGCATCTATTGTAGCCTCAGGTTAAGGATCTCAGAGAAAAAGCATTGATTTGTGAGTTTGTGAATTTGACCCCTGATTTAGGTAAATTAAAGGAATTACTGGCCGAGGAATGGGAAGGGATCCAAGCAGCTTTTTATATAGATAAATCTATGGGGATTTTTATTGTAATTTTTTGCAATAAAGAAAGGTGAAATGTTGTGTTTAAAGTTGAATCCTAGATTTTTGGGGGCTCAAGCCTATGCATGCAACCATGGGTTTCAAATTAAATTTTAAGCCCCAAGATTTTTCTTTAATATTTGTTCCTTACTAGATTCAGATGCATGCTTTACAATTGGAATATAGGGTATTGAATTTAATCAAAATCATAGCTAATCAAGTAGGAATCTTCCTCAAACATGACCATATATTTTTTCAAAACCCTTCAATGCTAGTTAGGGTTTGTGTATTACTCGATATCTCAAAAGGTTTTCCCCAACAAATCCACTTGGCATCAAAATTTGGGAAATGGGTTTAGACTATCATTTTGGAAACCCCAGATAATGCTTGTGAAAAATGTCATATGTTAGGGCACAAGCCTATAAATTGTCAGACTAGCCTTGATCATGATGATTCAAACTATGGGAAATATGCTAATGTTGCTACTAGAGATCTTGCCTCATCACCAAATGATAAATCAATATCAGAAATTGTGAAGCATGTCAGCAAGGGGATTTGGTGTGAGAAGAAGATAGAGAACAACCTAGAGATAGGAGGGTAGTCTAAGTTGAAAATATTGTTTTGATATCTGTAAACCAAAAGAAAAAGGATTTTTTGATGCAAATATATATATATTTTTATCTTAACCTATACTCACTTTCTCTTCCCCAAGTTTCAGAACAACACCTAGACATTATTGTGTGAAAATTGATGTTTCAAGATTGTTCAAATCCCCAAGATGTGACAAAAAATAGATGTAGGGGTATTTTTCCTATTCTCTTGTCTCAAGACTCATCTACATTGATTCAAACTACCTAGCTTGATAAAATAGATGAACTGGAATTGCTAGCTAAACAATTTTTCATATCAGTAGGTTCAAAAATGTATGATGAAATAGTAGAGGATTTGGCAGTTGAGGAGGGTTGGAGGGAAGGTATAGCAGCTCAAGAGGACAATATAATAGGGATAAAAAAACATAAGGTGGATTGGGGGGGAAAAAGGGATAACTTATGAAGATTATGGGTTTGATTAGTGTAGTGATGAAGCTTTAGATCACCATCTGCAACAAGTAGAGCCTTGCTTGGTAGATCAAGAAGAAGTAGAATAAGATTATTCAAAGAAATTTTCCATATCTCAAACTCCTTCTCAAGCAATTCTGAAGAGTCACAAGGGAAGTAGGGAAGGAAATCCAATTTGGATAAATTGAAAGAGGAGATTGAGGCAGGGGTTCAAAAAACTATTTATGACTATTCCAAGCAAACACCTGAGGAGAGGTTGTTGCTCTCCTTGAGTGCAATGAAGGTCATCTCATGGAATGCCAGGGGCATAAATTCCCCTAACAAGAGAGCTCATATCAAACATCAAATTGATGCTTGTGGAGAAAATATTGTTTTACTTCAGGACTCTAAACGCTCAATACAATCTTATGAAACCTCCCCACAAAAATGGACAAGGTGGAAATTGACCCACTCTTCGGCCTAGGGGGCCACTAGTGGGCTGATTTATTTATGGAACCCTAAAGCAGTACATGTTATTTCAACAAGGAACGAGTCTAATTGGTAGTTGCTTGAGGTTTCTAAATTTAGCCTAAAATTTTGGTTGTTTAATATTTATGGGCCTAATTCATCATTTGACAAGAAAGAGCTGTGGGATGAAATGACTCATGTTTTAAATGGTCTGGGTGATGCTAAAGTTGTTTTGGGAGGAGATTTTAATGTTATTGTCTCAATTCTAGGAAAAAGCTAGAGGTATTAGTTTTCCATTGAGAGTGATTGAAGATTTAAATTCTTTCATTCTCACCAATGCTCTAAAAGGCATTGTGCCATTCAAGAGGAAGTACACTTGGATGAACCATAGAAAAGGTTTCTTACAAATTGCTGAAATATTAGACAGGTTTTTGGTATCTCGAAACTGGTTTTTAGGGCAGCACAGATTGGAATATGAAATCCTACCTCTTGTTGGCTTTGATCATTATGCAATCTCTTTGCATATATCAAATGTCTACATTCCTAAAGGAAAATTGTCCTTCAAACTTGAAAACATGTGGTTTGGGAACCCATAGTTCTTTCCCCTATTGTGTAAATGGTGGATAAATGCTCTGTTTGAACAGAGTTTGAAAATGTATTAGCTTTATCAAAAATTAAAACATGTCACACAACAAATAAAAGTATGGAATGAATAGGTGTTAAAATTTTTTTTCCAACAAAAAGAGGATGTATTCAAAGAGCTATCAACAATCCATGGGCATATTATTCAAAATGGATTAGATGATAATCTATTTGAGAAGCAAAAATAGCCGCAAAGGGATTGGGAAGAGTTATGTGTTAGGGAAGAAATATATTGGTGCCAAAATCTTAACAACTATGGCTTAAAGAGGGTGACAAAAATAAAAAGTATTTTCATGCTTTTGTGTAGATAAAAAGAGCTACTTCAACAATATTTCCAATTCAAGAGATGGCTCCAAGCATCTGGATAATGTTGAAAGAAGATATTAAGAGAGAAGTTGAGAGATTCTTTTATGAACTTTTAACAACCCCACAAGGCAAAGATGATGAGCGCAGGAAAGATGAAGTTGAGATTCTGGAGGTTATTCCCTCTCTAATTTGAGATGAGGATAATGATGCCCTACTCAAACCTTTTACCTTGGATGAAGTTAAAGGTGGTTTTTTTCATTGCCTCTAGATAAGGTGCTTGGTCTAGATGGATTTACAACAATATTTTTTCAAAAAGGTTGGGATTTTTTGTGCTATGACCTATTGTGGGCCCTAGAAGAATAAAGAAGAATGGGTTCCATGCTCAAGTAGTTCAGTGTGGAAAACATTGTAATCATTCCAAAAGTAAAAAAACCCAAAACCTTTGCAAGTTTTAGGCCCATATCACTATGCAACACTGTCTATAAGATCTTTACCAAGGCCATATACCTCAAATTGAAGCCTCTTATTCCAAATATTATCTCTCAGGAGTAGGGATACTTTTTCCTAGGTCAAGAAACATCTGAAGGAGCGCTAATTTCTCATGAGACCCTTCACTCAATTTATTTTGATCATTTACCTTCTTTTATTGTTAAGCTGGACATGATGAAGGCTTGTGATTGAGTAGATTGGGATTTCGTTAGAAAAGTTCTTGAGAAATTTAGTTTCAAAGGAAAATGACATAGATGGATTAGATCTTGTTTATCAGGAGAAAAATTTTCAATCATCCTCAATGGTTCACCTATGGGATTCTTTGCAACATCACAAGGAATGAGACAAGGGGATTGATTATCCCCCTTTCTATTCATTATAATGGTTGAGGCGCTAAGTAGATTAATTACCTATAAATAGAGCCCGAGACTTTGGAGAGGCATTACTATTTCAAACAAAAACATTTCAATAACTCATTCTATGTTTGTAGATGATACCATCTATTTTAGTTGATCAATTGTGGATGAAGCCATTCAAATCAAACAAGTGCTTGCCAGGTATTGTTCAACATCGGGTTAGAAATTTAATGCCTCCAATTCCAAGATTTATGTTTTCAATACAAAAGAGGCTATAAAAAATAAGATAATTAAAATATTGGGCTTTAGGAAAGCAGAGTTGCCATGTGCGTACTTGGGTATCCCTTTTTTAAAAGGTCCAAATAAAGCTACTTATTGGGTCAAAGTAATAGAAATATTAAAGGCAAGGATTTTAATGTGGAAGGCACAATGGTTATCATTTTCATGCATAATTATTTTAATAAAATCAATATTATCTACAATCCCTAACTATTTTCTAGTGGATCTCAAAGCTCCAAAGTCGGTTATCCTTGAAATTAAGAGCATTATTAGAATTTTTCTATGGAAGGGTATGAAGATTGCAAAAAAGTGCCTCTAATATTCCTAGACAACATGGCACTGGAAAAATCTCAAGGAGGAGCAAGTATTCACAATATGTCAATTAGGAACAAGGCATTTGGGGCCAAGTTAGTTTGGAAAATGTACACAAAGCCTGAAACAAAGTTGTGCAAGCTAATTGAGGCTAAGTATCTTGACACTCCAAACCCCTTGAGGATTCTTACTATTTCAAACACACCTTCAGGATAGGCCATGTGGAATTTCTTGATGTCATGCAGGTCGATTATTACTTCATTCATTACATGGGAAATTCATAATGGGAAAAGTGTGAAGCTTTGGGAGGACACGTGGACTGGTAAGCCTCCTTTGAAAAGAATTCAAGAATTATAGTAGGTAAGGGTTGTATTTTCAAGAGAATGGGGTGAAAATTTTCTAGATTATGTACATTCAATAGAAGGCCTAATGGGTAAAGTAATATGGGAAAAACATTATGATCCATCCCTTTCTACCAATCAATTTTTCGTTGCTTCAAGATTTTCTAAAAAGTAGAATTGTGTTCATCTCGGGGAAGCCTGATAAGATTCTGTGGGCTCCTTTGAAAAAGGGCTCCTACTCTTTGAAGCAAGGATATCAAGCTCTAATCTAGTATAGGGATCAATTGGTCTCATAGAGGGCTTATTCATTTTATTGGAATAACAAGATTCTCCCAAAAGTTGGGAGTTTTACATGGTTAGCTTTACAAAAGAGAGTTTTAATGAGTGATCACTTAACTAAACTAAGAATTGTTGATCCTTTAAAGTGTCCTTTATGTGAGGAAGAGCTGGAGAATGTAGACCATTTGTTTGTTCAATGTACCTTTGTGCAGGATTTTTGGTTGTTTGTAAAGAGCAAGTTGAACTTACTTTTCCAAATTCTATTTGGGACATCTTCTAGAGCTGGCCATTATTGTATAAAATATCTTTTTTTTCTTTTTTTTCTTTTTTTTTCTGTATGGCAAGTTACTCCACCACTAGTAACATGGAATATATGGTGTGAACAAAATTTACACATTTTCTAGAAATCAAGTTCTTTAATTGAGTTCGCTAAAATCAAGATTGAGAAAGCAGTTTCAGAAGTGGTTAATGCTTGTGTTTTGAAACATAAGAACACATCGTCCTTGTTCACAAGTTGGGATGACTCTATTTTGAAGAGTTGGAAGAACATATGTTTTCCATTTGCAGGAAGTTTACATCAAAATAGTAGAGTGAAGGTGAATAGAAAATAAATCAAATGGAAACCCCCATTTTCTGATTTTTTCAAGCTTAACTTTGATGGTGCTTCAAGAGGAAATCCAGGCATCTTAGGGGTAGGAATTTGTAACTGAGACTCTTTGGGATCAATTATAATGGCTAGTTCATTTTCACTTCCAATGGGCATGAATAATGTGGTTGAGGCTTAGGCAATCCTAAAAGGATTGGAAAATTCCCTCATATTAGGTATTGCACAACTTCACATCGAGGGGATTCCTTAATTATAATTAATGCCTGCAAGGAGAGAAAGGTGCATAGTTGGTGCTTGAAATATATTTTATAGAAAATTTGGTTTTTATTGGACAAATTTCAAACTTTTATCATCTCACATACTTACAAAGAGGGGAATGGCATGACAAAAAAATTGGTGAATACAGGATGTGATGAGAAAGAAATTGTTGTGTCTAATGACATAGAATTGCAAGCATACCTAGAAGTTGTTGCAATAGTTGTTAATGATTCCATGACTTTGACCATGTGCGATAGATGAAGGTGGCAACAACAAAGATTCCATGTGATGGGTGGCATCAATTGTGGCACTATTTGCTCACCCTTCCAGACAGTCTCTCCATATATGTTGAAAATATAAAAATAAAATACAAGCCGCAATTGAAAAGCTTACAAGAAAAGTTTTTGATGAAATTATGGAGCAACAATCTCCAAGGCACCAAGTTCCGGAGCAACAAATTTAGAAAACACAATTCAGATTTGGCTAGAGATATCTCAATGGTATTAGAGTAGTAATCCCTTAAAGAGTGGCAACAAAAATGGATTCGTAAGATATAGGCTTATGAATTTGATATTGAGTACGTCAAGGGTAAGAACAATGTGACTGTCAAGGCTAAAGTTCTAGAGCAACAGTTTTCGAAGCACCAAGTTTTGGAGCAATAGATTTAGAAAATTCAAATTAGATTTTGCTTGAGCAAGAAGGGTGTAGGGTCTTGTCCTAGACATGATATTAATAGCGTAGGAAGACTCAAGGGAGAATTTAGTCCAGGGGCTGTGCAAGGGTGCTTAGTTTGCTTTCTTCATGCCCAAATCTATCTTAGTTTTAGGCTGAAAAAATAAGTTTTGTTGTGGATTTCTGAATATTTTGTATAATCAACCCATTTTCAGTAGCAAACTTGGGGTTGGTATATAGCTCTTCATTGTAAAGTTGTTTTTGGGATCATATAAACTATTACCTATTGTAAATTTTTATTATTACTAATATATCTATAGGCCCCCCACCTTTTGGTTAAAAAAAAAAAGACAATAGTTAATGTCAAATTCTAACAAGTCTAACTTTAGAATGTTATTACGAGAAAAATATACATCAAATTTAATTTGTTGTCCATGCACTAGATACTAAAGTTACCTATTTGGAGAAAAAAAAAGGGGAAAATGAAGTTTTTTTCTATTTGCTTCTTGATGTCAAGTGAATGCCATTTTTTCTTGAATTTTTCAGCATTCCAAAATTTACTCTTAAATTGATAAAAAAGTAACCATTTATTTTTAAATAAATCTAAAAAAATATAGAAATAAACTTCATCAATATTTCTACATTTCATTAGTTTACATCATTTTGAAATTCAAAACATAAAAACCACTTTTATGTGCTCAAAGTTTAGAATTTTTTTTTTTACTGTTGGTTGATTCCTTTATAAAGTGTGACATAGGTTTGTGCTTTTACCCCTATTTCATTATGTTCTACTTATGTTTGTGTTTGTATTCAATCTGCATTTAATTGGTAATTTAATCCCTCTATTTCTTTCCTGCAATTCTTAACAAACAAATATAGTCTAATTAAAAACATTTAGAATTTGTTTATGTAGTATTGAAGTAAATAGTGCGCAGTTAGGGATAAAGCATTGTCATATAATTTTATTCAACATAAAATTAGGAAATAATTGGTTGAGATTACAAAAATTAGTGGCCTATTAAATAATTCATTGATGTAATAGTTTCATAATAAAAACTACTTAGAGACAAGACATGTATATGGTTAATTTACCTTAAAATAAAAAAATCATAGTGATACTATGAAATTTTATAAATTTCAAGTAGAACAATCTCTCCTTAAATTTACTACAAGGAGAAGGTGATAGTTGATAAGAATATCGAAAACTATACAAATAATATGCACAACATAAAACAAATATAATTATAGCTTCCACATACAAAATTTCTAGCAAGAGTTAGTGACCTACTTCTATAGCATCAAATGAACAACCATCTTATTAATTTGTTCTTTATAAAAACAAAAAAATATCCTCTTCATGAAAGAGCTCACATAGGACATATGTGTCATAAGTTTGAAAGAATTTGAGTACTCTCAGGAACACAACTATAGAAATAAAGCCAAAAATTGGAAAACAAATGTAGACACGTAAAATATATTGATTGACATTGTGCATCTGATCCCGACTATTAACATCATTTCATCTTGAATCATCCCTCGGTATAACCATTCAATCAAATCTCCTTATTTGATTAAATTCATCAATATTCCTCTCTTAATTGAATAAATCACTTTATTTAATTAAGTCAATCTCTTTTGTTAATTAAATCAATCCATCTGATCTAATTATCCCTATTTAATTAAATAATTAATTTTATTTAATTAAATCTCTAAAGTCTGTCCATTAAATTAAATAAATTAAAACCTTATTTGATTTAATCTAACACCATCTCTTTTAATTAAATAAATCAAAATCCTTATTTAATTAATCTCTTATCATATTCCTCTCTTATTTGATTTAAATAAATCCATAAATTTGAGTCAAATAGGTCACATCATCTAATCTCTCATTAAATTAATTAACGCTTGATTAATTTAATATCATCTCATGTGCCATCCTCTAGATTTTGCAAGTTGCACATGAAAATAGATTTAATTCATTTATTAAATCTCTATTTTCCTCACAAGGCATCTTTTGGAATATTCTCTCAATTTGAATTCAAAAATTCCAAGTCAACATGTACATCCAACAAGGCAATAACTTCATCTTACATGTCCTTTTCCTTGACCCAAGTGGCATTTATTGCATTCTCCCTTCACTCTTAGAAGTCATTTCAACAAATTTCAAATTCAAAAATATGCAATTATTGGCACAATCCCCAAATCTTGCACATCCTTTATCCATTCATAGATTGAAAAGTGGCATCATGCCATTGGATGAATGTTAGTCCCACATTGCTCAAATTTGGACATTCATCCATCTTGGCATTCTATAAATAAAGAGCTCATATCCTCATTTGATCATCCACAAATTATGCAAAGTTATTATGCTAAAATATTTAGCCATTTTTCATCCATCACCATTGAGTTCTTAGATAGGTTTTTGCAGATTTTGGCTTGAAGCTCTCATCCTTCATCAACAAAAGTGGATCAATCTCATCAACATATCAAGTTTGCATCTTAGGAATTGGGAAAGGGCCAATTTTCACATCAAATTGGCACCAATTCCCCCATGGGATCATGAGTTTGCACATTTAAATTAGGATTCAATCTATTTTGTTATTTCTATTGTGTTTTTCATTGTTCATTTTCCTAGTTTGAGTTTTGTAAATGGATTTCATGGGGAATCTTTGTTTTAGCTTGCAATCTCTTGTTTAACTTGTTTATTCTTGTTGTTTTGCAGGTACTAGGATTGGGGTTCACACAACAAAAATATAAGTAGATCATTCTTATACTTGTGTGTTACTTAGTTCATCCCCAAAAAAATTCCCCTTGTTTGAAACTAGTAATTATATTTTCTAAATGATGGAAAAAACAAATAAAAATAGAGACTTTAGACGATTCCTTGTTGGTTTTTAAGGAAGTATTCAAGGAGGGGGCAATATATTGTGTGCGGGAATGTTAGCCTGTGGCCATTGAGGCTACAACTTCATGCTGTATTTTTCTCTTTGCATGTGTCTTTTGTGTTGGGAATTGGGTGCTAGAATTTGCTTCTGGTCGGGGGCAGTTTGTGATCTTCCGGGGGGTGTTTTTTATTGTTTCAATTTTTTTCTTTTATATCCTTTTCCTGAGTGCTTCTTCATGGTTTTGCTACTTGGGTGGGGATTCTTCCCTCTTGTTTGTGTGGTTTGAGTGGAGGTATAAGGGTGTAGTGTTGTTTTTCCTCTTGGCAATGGATCCATGGGAAGCATTGGGGGCTAAATCTTCCTTGGATTTTCATGCTATAGTTGGAGTGAAATCTCCATTTCTTTCAACGATGGTTTTTGATATAATTTGTTTTAAAATGAGTCAGGTAATGGAGGATTTGTGCCATCTAGTGGTTCTCGAATCCAAAGATAAATGGCTTCTTGGAGCACACCAAAGATAGGTAATTGTTGGTAATTCAACCATAATTGATTGCAGAGGATATTGAGTATTTCTTGAAGAATTCCTTGCTTTGCAAATTCATAGGATTGAGGGTTTCACTCCAATTTTTGAAGATGTGGGTTCAATGGACTTGGGATCCGGAGGGTGAGATGGAAATAGAGTTGTTGGTGAGTAGCTACTTCATGGTGGTTTTCAACTACATGGTAGACTGCAATAGAGTTTTTGAGGGTGGACCTTATTTCCACAACCAAAATGGTTTATTTATTAAACCTTGGCATGCAGGTTTTAATCCTTTAGAGGAGCTCCTGAATCAGGTTCTGATGTGGGCGCATCTTCCTAGGTTTCTAGTTGAATGTTGGTGCAATGACATCTTGCATAATGTTGTTTTGCTTTCGGGGAAACTAGTGGGTCCTTCTCAGTAAACTTAGGATAGAAAGGTAATGAAATTTACTCGAATTTGTGTTGAGATTGATTTAAGTAACCCTCTACCAGATTCTATGGAAATTCGTGTGGGTTCATATTCTTGGGTGTAATAGCTAGAATATTAGACATTTCCTTTTTGGTGCCACCTATGTCATGAATATGAACATTTTTAGCAAAGATGCTCAAGGTCTAAATCTTTCGAGTCTTAGAATTCTCATCCTCCTCGCAACCCACCTATGGTTGATAAAGGAAATGCTCCAATTCCTAGTGTGGCTGCAGGTGCAAAGGGTTTTATTCATGTTGAGGCTCGTAATAGGAATCATGGTCAAAAGAGGACTTTTAAGGAGCGACATGAAGGTGATACCTTTAATATATTTGAGGTTCTAGATGACCTTAGTCAACAAGAGGTGAATCTAGTTATGATGGTTATGGATCAAGGTGCTTTGGAAGTGGTTCAAGAGGGAATTATTCCATATAACACTTTTCCTTCACAGGAGGATGGTGCTTTGCAAATGGACATGGATCTTAGTTTGGTGGTTTTTGGGAGATCAGAGGCTCTTGCAGATGCAAAGATGGGGGAGGGAGATATCTCTAATCCATTGGTGAAAGTGGGGTTTGATGTGGTAAAAGGTGGAAAGGCTTATCCTTTATTCGAGCTTCTTTAGAAAGACCAAAAAAAAGGAGTTATTGAGAAGTCTTCCAATGTTGGGAGAAAGAAGGATTTAGAGAAAATTAAGATGATGGGGGAGACTTTGGTGGAGTCAAAATCTATTAAGACTCTGGAATCTCATTTTTCTAACCATCTGAAATGATCATCCTCTCCTGGAATGTAAGGGGCTTGAACAATGGCCCCTGTCAATTTTTTTTTTATGATTTGGTGAGAATTCACTCTCCTGGTGTTCTTTTTTACAGGAGACTAAACTGTCAGTTGAGAGTATGGTTGGTTTTTTTTTGAAATTGTAGGGGCAGGGTGAATTCTAGTGTATTGGGGCTCATGGTAATGTTGGGTGTTATGATATTGCTATCAGGATTCAACCGTGTAGTTTCGAGTCAAACTCATTGACCCATGTTTCATGAGTAGTGGTTCAACAAGAACCCATCTCTCATGATATCAAATGGTCCACTTAGCACTCATTGCATCTAGGTGATGCTCATAGAGGTGAAGCACTAGTCGATCCAGGAGGTCACCCATCTCGATCTTGCTCGGTGGCTGGCGGCTTAGCAGAGTTTTCTCCAAGGTTAAGCCCGCTTGAAAGTTGTTACTTATTTACCCAAAACCTTCAGCAGAAGTGTTGTGCCTTATAGACCATTCATAATATAGACCATTCGCAAGGCTGGCCTTGTGAAAAGAATTTTAAAATGAAATGGCGCTTTAACTCAGCGGGCAACGGAGAAAACCTGATTAAACGGCGCAACGGAAGCGACATGCTAGATGAACCTCGGGAAGAATTGATGCTTCACCTTTGAGCATCACCTGGAATGCAATGATGCTTAATAACCGATGCGATATCATGAGAGATGGGTTCTTGTTGAACCACTACTCATGAAACATGGGTCAATGAGTTTGACTCGAAACTACACGGTTGAATCCTGATAGCAATATCATAATTTGACACGTTGTGGAAAAATACCTCCTACTTATCAATGTTGGGTGTGTTGCTTGCCTATGGAACCCTTTGAATATTTGTCCTCTTTGGTGGATGTCTTCTAAGTCTTCCATTTTTGTAGTTGTTTCAAGCCTGGAGACGAGGGAGACTATTCTTCTATCAACCATCTATGCATCTACTAATTTTCCTGGTAAGCAGTACTTGTGGTCTCATATCAATTTTATTAGGAGACTTACTCCTTTTTTCCCTTGGATTATCGTTGGTGATTTTAATGCCATTACTGAGTTAGATGAAAATAAGGGTGGTATTGTGAGGCTATATCATTTTGCTTACCTATTCCATAATAACATTTCTGGCTTGAATCTTGTTGACATCAAGCCTCTTAATGATCTATTCACTTGGAACAATAGGAGGTTGGGCAAGAATTGTATTACTGAGAGACTTGACCAATTTTTGGTTTCATGTTTCTAGATTGGTGGATTGTGGTTTACTTGTTCTTAGATTCTAGACTGGAGTGGCTCAAATCACTAGCCTATTAAATTATTTGCTACTTTGGCTCATATTTCTCCTTCCCCCTCTTTCAAGTTCTAGCTTATGTGGTTAAGAGATCCCTCTTTGTAGGAGTATATGGTTGAATGGTGGAAGATGAGGAGACCTACTCATGACATTGCTATGTATGATTTTTTCCAAATGACTTCAATTTGTGAAGTACTAGCTCAAATGGTGGAACAAGCAGTGTTTTGGAAATATTTTTCATGATAGGATTGCTGCTCAAGCCAACTTGGATGTCATTACCTAGGAGATAAGGGATTCAGACCTTTTAGAGGATTTACTCAAGAAGGAGTTGAGGGCATTGAAATCTCTAGAAGAGTATGAGTTGCATGAGGATATTTATTGGAAACAAAAGGCTCATGTTGAGTGGTTATAGGAGGGGGGAAAAATAGTGCATTCTTCTTCAATTCTGTGAAAGCAAAGAGAAATGGTAATTCTATTCTTGTTCTTGAGAATTATAGGGGTGAACATTTATATTCTTGGTAGGATATTCCTAGAGAAGATTCACAATTAATTTCTTCTTTATTTAGAGAGGATTCTCAAGATGTTTTGGTGGAAGAAAACCATATTTTGTCTTATATTCCCTCTTTGGTTATGAGGGAGATGAACGAGCACCTTCTAAGCTACATTTCGCTTGATGAATTGGAGGCTACTGTCTTTCAAATGAAGAAAGGGAAAGCCCCAGATCCTGATGGTTTTTCGATTGAATTCTTCCAGGAATTCTGGGATATCATTAAGCCAGACTTATTGGAAGTGGTTTGTGAGTCTTACAAGAATAAGTAGATGTTGATGGATTTGAATTCTACCTTCCTTGCTCTCATTCCTAAATGTGAGGGTGTGGATCAGTTGAGTCAGTTCCAACCTATCTCCCTTTGTAATGTGGTTTATAAAATCATTTCTAAGTTGATTGCTAAAAGGTTGAAGCAATGGCTTAGATGGCTTATTTCTGAGGAACATAGGGGTTTCGTGGCATCCTCCAAAGAAAAGGCTATGTTAATTAAGCTAGGTATGGAGAAGGCCTATGATAGAGCTAAGTGGTCCTTCTTGCGCAAAGTTCTTATTGCCTTTGGTTTTGTTGAGGAGTGGGTCTAGTGGGTTATGTGTTGTGTTACTTCCACTTCCTTTTCAGTTCTAATTAATGGTGAGGCTTCTTCTCTTTTTGGTGCTTCTAGAGGCCTTCATCAAGGGGACCCTCTTTCTCCTTATTTATTTATTCTCCTTGTTGAAGGTTTGGGGAGATTGTTGAAGCATAATGTGGAGTTGGATCTTATTCAGGGTTGGGTTTGGGGAAATGGTTTGTCTCCTCAATCTCACTTGTATTTTGTGGATGATACTACCTTGATGGGTATGGCTAAGGTCAAAGAAGATAAAAATTTGTGTAAGGCTTTGGATACTTATCTTGTTGCTTCTGGTCAAGTTATTAATAAAGATAAATCTTCCATTTTCTTCTTCAACACTTTGCGGCTCATTCAGTAGAGGGTTGCTCATATCTTGAGGTTTCATATTGGGTCTCTTCTTTTAACCTATCTTGGCATTCCTATCTCTTCAAGTATTCTTCTTAGGGAGTCTTGGTAGAATATTCTAGATAATTTTCATGCGAAGGTTAATCATTGGACTTATAGATGGTTGTCCTTTGCTAGGTAGGTTCAGTTGCTTAAATCAGTGGTGCAGGCTCTTCCCATTTATAGATGTATGCTCCAAGTGTCCCTGGTTGGGTTTGTTAAGGATTTGGACTCTTTGTGTAGAAACCCTAGTTTCCCCTTATACTGATTCTGACTGAGTTTTTAGGTTTTTCTGAAGGTTTTTGATTTTTTTGCAATTTTTGAGTTTTTTGAACAATAAATGAATGGTACGATTTTTGCTTGAAAAATAATAATAAATTCCATAAAACACTAAATGGCCAACATGAATAGGCAATACAAGAAATATTGAAGGCGTGTCCTTTATTTGCTCAACTGGAATCAATACAAATAAGATCTTGAAGCATGCAATAAAAGAATAACAATTTTTATTGAGAAAACCTGGTAACCAGCAAGCTGTAGATGATCTGAAATCTGGTACGACTAAGATGTAGTTTTGATTCTCCTCCTATCCAATGATCTCTAATGATGCCATAGAAGTGTGCACTCAAACTGGCGATGACCAACAACCCTCAATGCAAGCACTTTACTCACAGGATAAAATACACCTTATTTCTGATGGTACGGCCCTGGTACAGTTTGTACGGCTGAGACAACAATCAGCAATAAATTAAAATGTACGACCTTTCTCTGGTACCTCTGAATGATGAAAAATATGTGCGCCTATCTTGCTAGATGTCTTCTAGAAAAAAGAGAAACTCTCTGTAACCCTAAATATTTAATACTCTGAAACTCAATGATTTCCTCTGAGTGAGAAAACATCTACTGGCAATAAATCAAGTGTTATTTCACACTCTCTGAATTGCTTCCAGTGGAGATGGCTCGTTCCCCAAGGAATTCAAACTTGAAACCCTAAATTCTCTTGCTCAGATCAAAGTTGATCAGTTCTCAAAATCAATAATCTCATAATGGCTCAAAACCCAAGGCAAATCCTCTAATATGCTGAAAAGTGCGATTCCCTCAATAATAGGGTTTTAATAAAAATTTGACTTTTAATTCTTTTAATTTTCCATAGTCTCCAGCCAAAATATTAAATCATAATTTAATTTCCAAATAGACCCCTTCTGGTGATGGCGCACCCCTCAAGAAGAATCACTTAAGTTATAATTTTAATATTATAACTTTATATCATAATCATTAAATAATTAATATTTAATTAATATAATTAAATATTAATATCTTCCTCGTTACTCATCCGATGACTGATCCGTCTGAAGCTGACAAACTCTGAAGTGATTCCGAATACTGCCAAAGCCATACTGCTAAAAATAGCAGGGGTCCCACACTGCCTGCCAGGAACTGCTAAAAATAGCAATTCTACAAAAAGTCTCTGATCGATCCCAAACGAAAGACTACTGATCAAACTCTGCTAACTGAAGCTAAGCCAAGCTCCCAAGTGACCCTCTATCCAGTCTATCAGCCTACGAGGGTCGTGTGGTAGGCCAATCCTGTACTCTGAGAGATGTCACTGAGAAGGGGACATGACAGTCCGCCCCTCCTGAAATTGCTTGTCCTCAAGCAATCGCAATGCCAGATGCTGCAGAATCTCCTCTCTCTCCCATGTCGCATCCTCAACCGGAAAATCTCTCCATTTCACCAGATATTCCCTGATAGTCCTCTGACGCAATTGTCTCTCCTTGTACTCCAGGATGGACTCAGGTACTAAGATCAACTTTCCCTCATCATCTAAGGGAGGTAAGACTGCAAACGGTACCACACGATGACCCAACGCCTTCTTGAGGCATGATACATGAAATACGTTGTGTACCCTGCTCTTTGTTGGAAGCTCAAGCTCATAAGCCACCTCACCAACTCTCCTTAGGATCCTAAAAGGACCGTAATAACGTGGATTGAGCTTCTCTGACCCACTCTTCCTAAGAGTGGACTGATGGTAGGGCTGCAGCATGAGGTAAACCATGTCACCAACCTCGAAATGCCTCTTCGTCCTCTTCTGATCTGCATACTATTTCTGCTGATTTTGTGCCTTGGCTATATTTTCCTTGAGAGCCCTCATAGTGTCCCGACTCTCCTGCAACCAACCTCCTGCACTCGGCACTCTACTATCGCTCAGTAGCAAATCAAGGAAACTCGGTGTCTCATACCTGTATAATGCCATGAAAGGTGACATCTGAATGGTGATATGGAATGTCGAGTTATAGCAATACTCACACAAATGTATCCATTTGACCCACGCCTTCTACTGCCCTACAATATAATTCCTGAGATATCCTTCCACCCACTTATTCACTATCTCCGTCTGCCCATCTGTCTGTGGATGATAACTGGTGCTCGGTGTAAGCTCGGTCCCACAAAGCCTGAAGACCTCCTGCCAGAAGTTACTCAGGAACCAACTATCTCTGTCGCTCACGATGCTCCGAGGCAACCCATGAATTCTGAATATCTCACGAAAGAACACCTTTGCTACCTGTGTAGCTGTGTAAGTTGTGGTGATCGGAAAGAAGTGGGCATACTTCGTAAGCCGATCCACAACCACATATATGCAATCACGCCCTTGGGCTTTAGGCAAGCCTGTGATAAAGTCCATCGACAGGCATTCCCACTTCCTGTCAGGAATCGGAAGTGGCTGCAATAAACCTGCCGAGTACGTGTTCTCCTGCTTGTTCTGCTGACAAATAGGGCACTCACGCACATACTAAAGGACATCTCTCTTGAGTCCTTTCCATGTGAACCTCTCACGTATCTACCTGTAAGTTTTGAAGTATCCAGGATGTCTTGTTGTAGGCATGTCATGAAAGGCCCTCATAACTATATTCTTCACCTCTGACCCTGGGATCAAGAATATCCTATTCTTGTAAATGATCAAGTCATTTACAAGTGTATACCTGGTATCAACTGCTGATCCTTCAACTATGCTGGAGGCCCAACTATCCTTGGCATACTCTGCCACTATCATATGCCTCCAATCCTCCAAGATATGAACCATAGTGCTCAAGTACGGTCTTCGTGAAAGTGCATCCGCCACTATGTTTTGTGTACCTTTGATATATGAAATATCAAAGTCATAAGCTTGCAACTTACTGACCCATTTCTGCTGCCTGTCATTAAGATCTCGCTGCCCTAAAAAGTGTCTCAAGCTATTGTGATCAGTTTTAATACAAAATTTTCTGCCAACAAGATACTGCCTGAATTTTGCTAAGGCATGCATAATCGCGAGCATCTCCTTATCATATATACTATACAATCTCTCGGGTCCTCTGAGCTTGCGGCTCTCGTACACAATCGGGTGCTTGTCCTGCATAAGCACCGCACCAATGCCCTCACCTGATGCATCACATTGAAGCTCAAACGGCTTCGTAAAGTTGGGTAGTGCCAAAACAGGGCATGTGGTCATCAACTCCTTGAACTTCACAAAACACTCCTATGCCTCAAAAGTCCAAACAAATGCCCCCTTTTTCATCAAATCAGTCATCGGGGCTGCATGTCATGAATAACCATTCACGAACCTATGGTAGAACCCACACAAACTGAGAAACCCTCTCAACTGTGTTAGGTTTGCCAGTGTGGGCCAATCAATAATGGCACGGATCTTTTCAGGATCCATGCGCACTCCATCTGCACTGATAATATGACCAAGATAAAGCAATTCGGTCATTCCCAAGTCGCACTTGGATTCATTGGCATACAAGGACTCCCTCTCCAAGATACTCAATACTGTCTCCAAATGAGCCAAGTGCTCCTGCCAAGTCTGACTGTATATCAGGATGTCATCAAAAAAGACCAACACAAACCTCCTCAGCAATGCATGAAAAACCTTGTTCATCGTAGACTGAAAGGTGGCTGGCGCGTTAGTGAGCCCAAATGGCATCACTACGAACTCGAAGTGCCCACAATGACATCTGAAGGCTGTCTTCTCTATGTCTTGCTCACGGACTCTGATCTGATGATAACCCGACCGTAAATCATTTTTAGTGAAATAACATGCCCCATGGAGCTCATCAATAAGCTCATCAATCCTCGATATCGGGTATCGATTCTTGATTGTCCTCTTATTCAGGACCCTGTAATCAATGCACATACGTAACGTTCCATCCTTCTTCTTCACCAATACAACAGAAGAAGCGAACGGTGATTTGCTTGGTCGAATGTGACCCATAGCAAGTAACTCCTTTATTGTCTTCTCGATCTCATCCTTTAATCTTTTAGGATGCCTGTAAGGAGTTATCATAACGGGTTTTGCACCCTCCTCGAGCTCAATGATGTGCTCTATGCCTCTGTCTGGAGGTCTACCTGGTGGAATATCACTAAACACTTTGTCATGCTTGATTCTCAACTTCTGAATGTCCAGATGATATTGTCTTTTGCTATCCCTCCTGTGTAGGTGCTAAATGACACTCGGCAGCCCACTCTACCATGTCATGATGCATGAGCCGCTCCATTCGGCGAAAAGAAATTGTTTTAAGGTTGCTGTCCCGTATTGCTTTAAGTATGTGAGTCTTCCCATCGACCTCAAAAAGGATCTCCATGTCCTTGAGACGAAGTGTGACCTCCTCCAGTGAAAGTAACCACTTCATTCCCAAGACCAAATCAATGTCCCCCATATTAACAACGTAATAATCTGCCTTGAACTCATAATTGTTCAAGCGTAAAGGGAGATCCTTAATCATGTGCTCGCATCTCAAAGTGTATCCATCTGCCACTTTGACTCTGATGCCCTCAAACTCCTCAGTGATGAGTCCACATTTCTCAACGAACCTAGCATCTATTAAATTATGTGTGGCTCCTGTATCCAATAGGGTAATGAACCTCTGTCCTGCTAACACACCACGAAGCCGGAAAGAACTCTCCTGCTGAATGCTAGATAAACGGGCCTCCTGTACCTGAAGCTCAGGCTCTATCTCTGCTCTAGGCTCTGGAGCCTCTGACTCTGAATCATTTGAATGCTTTGGCTGTTCAGAATTTTCTGATTCGGAGTCCTCATAGTACGCCCACATCACACGATTTGCCTTGCCCTTAGGTCTTAGAGGACAATCGTGATTGGCGTCATATGGTCCCTTGCAGTAGAAGCAAAGCTTCTTCCTACGAAGGTCATTCAGGGCCTCACAATCCAAAGGTGGGAATGCTGATTTACCTTTCGAATCATTTTTATAATCTGATTTTTATTTGTTATAATCAGATTTATCCTTATTTTTATTAAAGCCCTTGTTATCTCTGAATGATGAAGAACCTCTGGAGTTGAATCTACTCGACTGTGCTGCTAACTCCATGTTCTGTGCTTTCTTCATCGCCTCCTATAATGATGGAGGATCAAAGGCTTTGATCCAGCCTCTCAGTGGCTCTGTCAAACCCTCCATGAAGAGTACTACCAATCTCCTCTCTGATATGCTCAGAACCATGACGGATAACCTCTGAAAGTCATTGATATAAGACTCTAGACTGCCACTCTGCCTCAACTGTGGTAAGTCTCTGAAGTAGGTTTCCGGATCCTTCCTGTCAAACCTCTCAACCAATCTATCCATGAACTCCTGGTATGTAGTGATCCTGTCGTGCTGTAAAGTCACCATGTCGTGGTGCCACCAGTTGTAAGCCACTCCCTCGAGGTGCAGTGTAGCGTATATAATAGCGTCTCTCTCAGCCATCAGACGCAAAGTGAGGAATGTATCAAGCTTGCTAATCCAAGCTTGGGCTGTCATCTTCCCACTACCATCGAACATCACCAAATTAAGCCTGTTGGTTGCATGTTTGAGATCGTTATTCTGCTGCCGGGGTCTCCAATCCTGTCGAGCCCTGTTGTGTTCATGCCTCTGTGTGATAAAACTGTCAAAAGTGATCCGTTCTCTGACTGCAGGAGGTATCAACTCCCACTCCTCGTTCGCTGCCATAAGGTTATCAACAAAAAAATCCTCATGCTCCTCACTTGGTATAGCCTCATCGGGCTCCTGTCTTGTGAAAGTAGGCCTAGTAGGCCTATCTGCTGTCCGTGACACTATCCTAGGAGCTCTCCGTGACCCTGCCTCACTCCTGTCATCGTCACGATGTGGTGACGGTCTCCTCGGAGTACCCAATCTCTGTAGTGCCATTGTCAACTGCTGCAATACCTCAGTCGACTGTCATTGACCTGCACGTAGATCTCTGAGTGCATGCAAGACCTCTACATCATCCTGATCTCTGTTATTCTATGGGATCTCTATCCTAGGTATATCTGTTCTCTCAGCCCTATCATTCCTGTCAGCCATGTTTTCTGGCTGCCTGCTCAAACTGCATTGCCTTTCAATCAAGGCACGTCTGCGAGTATAATACCTGTATGTATCAAATTCCTCTGGCTGCATGTGATGGCTAAACCCTCAGGATGGCAGGATTTAGCTCTGATACCACTGTAGAAACCCTAGTTTCCCCTGATATTGATTCTGACTGAGTTTTTAGGTTTTAAAGGTTTTGATTTTTGCAATTTTGAGTTTTGAACAATAAATGAATGAATACGATTTTTGTAGCGAAGCCGTAATAAATTCCATAAAACGCTAAAGAAGTAGCCAGCATGCATAGGCAATACAAGAAATATTGAAGTAATCGCTTTATTTAGCTCAATGGAATCAATACAAAATAAGATCTTGAAGCGTACAATAAAGAATAACAATTTTTTATTGAGAAAACACGGTAACTTGACAGGCGTAGATGATCCTAAAAGATAGATGCGGGTGAGGATGTAGTTTTGATTCATCTATCCAATGATCTCCTAATGATGCGGAGAAATTAATGCTCAAACTGGCGATGATAGCAACCCTCAATGCAAGCACTCACCAAGATAAAATCATGTATTTAAATTAATTACGGTACAGATGCAGTTGTCTGTTGAGACAACAATCATTAATAAATTAAAATGTACGGCCTTTCTCTGTTACCTCTGAATGATGAAAAATATGTGCACTTGTCTTGCTAGATGTCTTTTGGAAAAAAGAGAAACTCTCTGTAACCCTGAATATTTAATACTCTGAAACTCAATGATTTCCTCTGAGTGAGAAAACCTCTGCTGGCAATAAATCAAGTGTTATTTTACACTCTGAATTGCTTCTAATTATGGAGATGGCTCGTTCCCCAAAGGAATTCAAACTTGAAACCCTAAAGTCTCTTGCTCAGATCAATTTGATCAGTTTTTCAAAATCAATAATCTCATAATGCACAAAACCCAAGGCAAATCCTCTAATATGCTGAAAAGTGCGATTTCCTCAATAATAGGGTTTTAATAAAAATTTGACTTTTAATTCTTTTAATTTTCCATAGTCTCCAGCCAAAATATTAAATCATAATTTAATTTCCAAATAGACCTCTTCTGATGATGGCGCACCCCTCAAGAAGAATCACTTGAATTTGATTTTTTTGCAATTTTTGAGTTTTTTGAACAATAAATGAATGGTACGATTTTTGCTTGAAAAATAATAATAAATTCCATAAAACACTAAATGGCCAACATGCATAGGCAATACAAGAAATATTGAAGGCGTATCCTTTATTTGCTCAACTGGAATCAATACAAATAAGATCTTGAAGCATGCAATAAAAGAATAGCAATTTTTATTGAGAAAACCTGGTAACTAGCAAGCTGTAGATGATCTGAAATCTGGTACGGCTGAGATGTAGTTTTGATTCTCCTTCTATCCAATGATCTCTAATGATGCCAGAGAAGTGTGCGCCCAAACTGGCGATGACCAACAACCCTCAATGCAAGCGCTTTACTCATAGGATAAAATACGCCTTATTCACTAATACATTTGACTGCAAAATACGACGAAACTGTTCGACAAAATATGTAAAATTCGATGTTCGTCGGGTGCTTGTAAAATTTGATGTGTAATTTCCAATTGTTTCGAAAG
>VDFB02329696.1:0-24923 GCA_007258455.2 Sequoia sempervirens
AAAGATCCCTTATCGCATAAGGAAACACACAAGAATATAAGGATAACCACCTATCTACTAGTTCCAATGATCGGCCCCGTGTTTGGGCTAAGAAAAAGAACATTACTAATGATGGTGTCGTTGATGCAAACGTGGTCGTAAGTGCTCCAAAACAAACAAACACACATCCAACAAAAATGCAACAACCAAACACGTAGTTGTAAAACAACCAACACACAATCAACAATGTCAACATTCAAAGAGGACCACCCCCTAGAAACAATTACCCTCAATGATGCAAGTACACACCTTTGGGAGGCCTGGCCAGAGTGGTCATGCAAAGGAATTAGTGCATTCAATCTCATCACACTCCATGAATTATCAAAGGTGCAAGGAACCCCAAGTCAAAGTACCGTAAGGTACAGCAAAGAAAGATCTTTGTGATTTTCATAAAATCAAGGGACACAAGACAATGAGTTGCATGAAATTAAAAAAATATCATTCAAGATCTTATCGACAATGGAGACATGACTGTAGATAAACACCCAACACCAATTTTCTACCCCATACTATCCCTAGGGAAATGTTCAAGTTGAGGCTTCAAAAGAACATCCTAAAGATACTCAAAAAGACAGTCAATGAAGTTGGTTGTGACTAGCATATGCAATTGAACCCTGCTTTATGGGCTTATAGAACCAGTATCCACACACCTACAGGTGTCGCCCCCCTTTCCCTAGTTTATGGAACTGAATCTATCCTACCCATCGAGGTCAAGCTCCCATCGTTGTGAGTGTCACTACAAAATCTCATTACTGATGAAGAGTATAGAGTGTCCCGGTTGAACGAGCTAGAGTTGTTGGATGAGCAACATCTTGAGGCTTTGAATCATTTGTAGGACTATCAGAACTGACTCAAAAGAATCTATAACAAGAAGATCAAAATTTGTTCCTTCCATGTTGGATATCTTGTACTGAAGGAGAATAAGAAGAATATGTTAGATCCAAATGGAAAAGGGAAGTCTAAACCTGATTGGTTAGGACTGTTTGTTGTCATAGCTAGTTATGCTTCTAGAGCCTATCAATTTTCAACACTTGAGGGAGAACCCTTGTAGGATCCTATCAATAGCTTTCATCTCAAGAATATTTATGACTAGGCTTGAAGGGTATAAATCCAAAAATCTAAAAATTTAAAAAAATTTAAAAAATCCAAAAAAAGAAAAGAAAAAAGGATTGAAAATAGTAAAGAAAAAAATTTGTCCTCTAGTGAAAACCACTTTGGTGGCACTTTGGGAAAATACCTTGGTGAAAACCTAGTGAATAGGTGCCTTGTGTAAATAATTACTATCCATCCATCATTGACTCTTCAACTTATACTACTTCACCATCCATCACATTCATCCTTCATCTTATATTATCCTATTTATTCCATCACCCATTTGCATTCATATCATAACTAGATATTAGGTAAGTATCATGTTCCCCTTTAGTACTACTTGGCATATTCCTAAGGTCAATTTTTCCTTCCTATATCGAGGCAGTCTATCGTACCACATTGGAGGCATTTGTTTATACTTGCATTGGATCGGGTTCTTGTATATTCCTTTAAGGTTATTTCAAAAACTCCAAAAATAGTCACAAAATCACCAAAATCCAAAAACATATGAAAACGTGTATAGTCAAAATCCAAAAACATCTAAAAATTTGTAAGGACAATACTCAAAAACATCCAAATCACATCAAAATCCCTAAACAGGTCTAAAAAGTCAAAAAGTCAAAAACATGGTTGTTGAACTATGTTGTCTCTAGGCTTAAACGTAGGTAATGCCATCATTGATAAGCCCCCAAGGTTTTAGGTTAGCCTTTAGGAGTTCATCATAATAAATTGAAAATCCTTCAATGTTCATATGTCATCAATAAACAATTACTGGTTAGATTTAATTGAACTACGTGTCTCTGCATGTATAATGTAGGCATGGCCATCACTGATGAGCCCCCGAGGAACTAGTTAAGTTTCTCCTTAGGCCTTGATCTAATCTTAGAAAACAAAAAAAAAATCTTGAAAACTCAAAACATTGGAAAACATTCAAAAATCTATAACAACCTCAAATAACCTAAAAACTTAAACATTCACATAAACTGAAAAGATAAAAAAACAACCTCAAAACATTGAAATTTTAGTATGGTTAGGTCATTGAACTCCACTCTCAACCAAGTGGTAGAGGATTTTGCTAAATTGAAAAAAGACCATGATCCTAGGATTTCTACTTTGGAAAGGAACTTCCTACAAATCTGTAAGGATTTTAATTCCTTGATAAACCTTAGCAAGGATTTGTTGGAGACCACGGCTAAAGGTTTGGTGCTTCTTAATGAGAAAGCAAAAGAATGGATTGGTAAGTCGCTCTTCTCTGACATGTCAAAGTAGGCTTTGGGTGAGGACTCTAGGATTGGGAAGTAGGCTACTAGCTTGGGGACTGGTCCGAGTGTTCCCACTTGCAAAAAAACTAAGAAATGCAATGTGGTTCCTATGTAAGATTTAAAAGAAATCATGGAGATGCATGAAAAGGTGATAACCAAGGATGTGGAAGCAATGACGATGTTAAAAGAGCTTCTCTAGATGTTGTTTTGTGTTCTCTTTTTGTTTGTTTTATGTTGATGGTTGGTTAATTATGGTTTAATTAGCCTGTTGGTTTTTGGGGTAGCGTTACTTCTTTTTCTTTTGGGTTTCCTTCTCTTTTGTGTATGGTTTCAAGAACCCTTAAAAACCTATTTTATGTTAATCAAAAACAACAAAAACATTGAAATATTCAAAAAATTCCAAAACCACCCATCCCATTTCACTTTCAATCGCAATAAACTTCTATCCATAATAAATCGATCGTCATCATCGACCTTTGGTAAAACAAGTGGAAGCAAGTATGGCAATTCATGAAGCGTAAACCTAAATGTAAAAATCTATTTAGTCTAGATTGTGAGTAAAAATTTGGTTAATATTTGTATCAATGACCTATCAAACAGTTAGTCTTAGTCTTAGCATCTGATGAACATGTCCTAGGATGTATCTTTTCTACAATGGACATCATTATCAGAATTTATCTTAGTTAGGTTACTTTGGCAAGATATATGAATGACATTGACCATTTGTTCATTTTGATCTTTTCTCATGATTTATCTTATTGACCCATTCCAAGGACCTCTCGATGATGTCTATTTAAAATGATTTAGAGGGAAAGGAATGGAGCATCAATCATTATATTTCATTTTCTATACTTGTTGGATGTTCTTGTAATATAACCTTGGCGAATACTTGCTTTGTTGTGTGTAGGGAGGTTGTTTTGAATAAATTGTTGACTATTGCATATGCTTTCATCTAAAATGTTCTAAACTTTTAAACTACATTCTAACGAGGTTTTTGCATGTTAGGTATGAGCAAGGATTATCCTATCTGTTTGTAGAGTCAAATTCCATCACATTAGATACAACGTCATCTTGGTTACCAATACCTTGATGCATCATGTCTATGTGTTATATCAAAAATAAGGAATGAAATGATGAAGTATCCCAATCCCTAAAATAAGAAAATCATCTCTCATCACTATATCTAATAAAGTCTTGAAAAATCATAGGCTTGTTGGATTTTTGAATCTATCTCAAATTCAATGGTTAATTCACCCATCCTATTCTTCTATCTTCTTTCCACACTAACATGATGTCATGACAGTCAACAAAAATAATAATGTATCCATATTGCATCCACAAACCATCAACATACATACATCTTGCATGATCATAATCATAATCATATCATGTCATCATCGAATAGAAAATACACAAAAATAAATGCATCCATATCATAGCATGAACATCCTGCATCATTATGGCATAACATATAGAAAATATATTGAAAAATAAATTAAATCATCCATCACATTGCATTCATATCATAAACCATACATAAATCATATACATCATATGCATCATAAATAATAAATCACATCACATCATGAATCATAAACATTGTATCATATGCATCCATACATAATCATAAAGCATCACATAAAATAAACCATCACATCATAAACATCACATAAAATTCATCACATTTATCATCAAAATAATACTATGATGATACAAAATTTGAGTCAATGTGTGATATCATACAAAATGAGTATACATGAGGCTATCCAAATCAGCCAATGAATGCATATACATAACAAATCAGGGGTTATTTATCAAAAATTTGTTTGTACGAGGCTATCCTCGTCTCTTTTTGTCATCATGTTGAGATGGCTGATGCGAGGGTGTTTGTGGCCACTACCCAAAGGCTGATGTACTGACAATGCACCTCCTAAACCACTAGGGGAAACACCACTCCTATGGGAAAAATTTGTTGCCTCTATTGTGGAACATCTCTATGGTACAAATTCTGATAGTAGGTAGCCTCGACCATGGCCTAACCATATATGTGCATTGAGATGACCTGCCCCTATGTTTGAATACAACAACCTCTAGTTGTTGTCTGTGGCCTATCTCCTGATCGACCTGAATAGTTAGATGTTGGACCTACTACCACTCCTAGTCTCGCTCAATCCTGTACCTATCTCGATTAGTCACTATTGTATCCCACTCCTGATGAGCAATGTCACTCTCTTGTCTAAGTTTGTCCCTCTTCATAGTCAATACTTGAATCTACACATATCGAGGATTAGGACCCTATGCCTCCTGCTGTTGATGTTGGTGTGGTGGTGGTGGTAGTGGTGGTGGTGCCTATCATAAAGGTGGTATCAAAGGAGCTTGTCCTGGAACTTGTCCCACACCAAGCTAATGTCCAACACCTAGCTATTGACTATCTTGTGGATTCCCATCCCTTGGCACTTGATCTTGTTGTCACTACTATTGTTTCCCATCATGGGGAGGTTGTTGTACTCTACCCTATCTCTATCCTCTACCTCTACCTAGAACTTTTTCCCCTACTAGATTATTCAACTGTACCGAGTCATGTTGTAGGAACCATGCATCATAGGAAGGTGTGGTACCTACATCGTAGGGGCCACTGAAATATACCCAGGGCTATGGGATGAGTGCTCTGAAGTCATCTATGACCACCTAAGGCATCTATTATCCCTAGACTGTCTCTATGGAAGTTTTTGCATAAATGGCTCTATAAGCAGGAGGCACTACATCCTATACCTTACCAAACTGATGGGCCACCTAATCAAGTAGATATCTCTCCACCACATGGTGCTCACATTTAAGAATGTATCTAGTTTGACATGCAAATAAAATTTGGTCTTGATCATCATACCATGGGAGAGCCTAGATCGAGGGCCTCCATCTGAATATAGTCATGTCATCAATTACCCGTCTCTAGTATGCAATGCCCGTAGTACTTGTGTGTTGAAGGGTAGTGATGGATCCATATTTGTAGACAATAGGCTGATCTGCATCAATGTCTGCTAGTGTGATAATAGGTCTAAGCACATTAATGTGCTCCCAAGCCCAAATATGTAATAATGTAACACTAGCTTCTAGACTCTATCCTCTTAGGTAAACAACTTGGTGCGTATCATGGTATAAGGAGGCGAGAATGATAGGGCCCCAAATGTAGAGATTCATCCTATGCACCATACCCTCCTAGGAAATTCCCTAACTGAAGTTGAACCCTCTGACTTGTCTATCTAGTACTAGTACTCCAAAAATCAATGCTCCTATCACTAGTGTCAAGTCAGGGAACTATTCTCTATATTGTCACAGGTTGATATGATGGCTATCTACCCTCAATACGTCTACCTCAAGAACGTCATAAGTAGCATCCATTCCAGCGTCGATGTCATAAATAGCTATCTCCCCACGGGTGGGATCCCACAAGATATGCCACACGTCCTCCAATGTGATCATGGCCTCTCTAGTGGGAAGATGGAATGAAGTCTCACTATGCCAGCACTCCACCAAAGTTATCATCATTGCCATATAGGTCTGAATCTCAGACATGTGTGCTACAAATCCTAATCCAATTGCATCAAGAAAGAAGTTCTCGTTGTCACCAAAATGGTGAACATGAGAAAGAATACTAGGTCTGCACTCCTCGAGACATGAGAGGTCTAATAGTCTCATACATGCATGAAGCGAATAACATCAAATTTGCTAAAAAATGACAAAATTTTGAGTCTAAAACCCAAAATCTACAATTGTGCACCTATTTTACAATTGTGTCTGTTTGGTCATCTACAATTGCATCATAATTTGAAAATTGTGACAGTATATCCAATTGCACATTGGCATTCAAATGTGTCACAAGAGAAAAATCCCTCATTGAGATCCTATTCTATAGGTGTGTCACAATTCTACAATTGCATCAGTGGACCAAAAAAACCTATTGCACTGCTATTTTACAATAGCGTCACTATCCTACAACTATGACCCTAGACCAAAATTGATAATAGCGATGCATTATGAAAAATGTGTCACAACAATGCAATTGTGTTGTTGATCATGAGAAAGGTGTTGTAATATTGCAACACAATTGTTTGACCTACTCCAACTCAAAATAAAAGTGTAAAAAATGTGAAAACAAAAAAATGTTTTGAAGTGTGTACCAGGGGTCCTGCGTCAACCGGCCACTAGAACTCTTAAACCCTATCTGCGAGGTGCTAGGGGAGTGTGGGATCAATCATAGCGTCGAGGTGTCAGAGAAAAATCAACAACAATTCAGTAAAGCAATGTGTGCAAATGAATTGAAAGTGACCCCTAAACACCTATTTAAGCCTAAAAATTAGGGTTTTGGACCTAATTGAAGGGGGGAAATGGGATTTTTTAATCCTTCTAATCAATTTTTGAGCCATGTAGCCTATTTTTGAGGCATTTTTTAGTGTCCTGAGCTTGTTTTTACGTCCAAGAGCTTATTTTCTGCAACTGAACCTATGTTAAATCTTTGTCGTGATATCGACCTAAAAATTAAAATTTTCGCTAGATCTCTCGAGGTGGCTCTATACCAACATAATTCCTTCCATTGGGGCAATAGTAGGGCATTCAAAAAAACACAAATTTTTAAATTTTTGATCTAAGTGGCAGCATTGATAAGGAAACTCAGGGATCCATGAGATTCTAGGCTCTACTTCTTCCATGAAATAATGATCCTTGTTCACCATAAAAGTTACCTCATTCTCATACTTGCAGACCAAACTAGATGGTATCTCATATCTACTTTCATATTAGTTTGCATGTTCTTAAAAATTCCCCAATAGAAAGTAGTATATGCTTCCTTATTTTGAAAACTTTTCATATGTTGTTTGATCTATGTTGCTATCGGAGTGAATTTGTCCCAAATCTTACCATTAAAACCAAGTAACTCATTTAAAAAGAAGAGAGTAATGCATATAATCAAGGAACCAAAAATTAAATTATAATTGGTTTCTTTTGTCCTCTTCAAGTTCTCCATTAGTTGCTCTCTCAACAACTCACATAGATCAAATTTGGCACCTTTCTTTACCATTTGATGTGCGGTGTGAATTGAAATAGTGGTGGAAAAACCTTCTCTATTTTTAAAGTAAATTTTATATGCAATCTCCATTGATGCATACCAGACACTGGGATTAATGATATCTTTTCTTATGAGTGTTCTTTATCAAATTTGGCACCGATGACCTCTATAATCATTTCATTCTTTACATATTTTAGCAACAAGACTAGTCCAGAGGCACAAAGACCGGTAACTTCTCTAATTGCATCCTTTGTGATCATGTAGAGTTTGTCTAGCCAAATTAAATTCTCATGAATGTGGCTCAAGATAATTCTTACCCATTCCTTGCATTCACAGAAGTCTAGAAAGTATTTCCAAATATCCAACCCTTTAGCAACAACATTTGCGTACTTGGGATTGCTTACTCCATTCACATTCAACAACTCATGCCAAACCACTTCAAAAGATCAAGTATGGTCAATCTCCTTCAACTGGGCATGGATTTAGATCCTTATATCTTCACAATAAACAAAATTCATTGGAACATTAAAAACATGCCATCTTTGTCCACTTCCATTTCTTTGAATGGAAATTTCTTGTATTTGGGCCTGGGTTTTTCAACCACATTGATCACCTAAGGGGTTGCCAATGAAATTTCTTTAGAAATCTTCACACCGTCACTAGGGTTTCACAGAGATATCTTGAAAACCTATACACGCTTCTTCACTCCAAACATAAAATCTCTTGATCGCAAATGTGAACAAATGATCCAAATAATATACAAAAAGCCTTTTACTCGCCCTAAATTTATGTCATAAATGCATTCATACTTTGTTAGGTAAATCCTCTACCAAAATTATTTACATCAATGCAAGGATTAAATGAAGCTCAACACACCTCCACAAACCATTTACTTGCTCTGAAACCTTTATGAAAATATTCATTCTTGCTCAACAATTTTGCACACTAAAGGAATTGAACCAACTCATCTTTTATCTTGAAATCTTCAGCAACTTGTCCTTTTCAGGGGGCAAGAAAAAGGTTTTCAAATGAAAAATCCCCCTAAGATAATTCTCTATCTCAGTTTTTCTTAGGATCTTGTGCTGCATAATGCACAAGAATAGAATTATCCTTCCCCTCATTTTTCTTTTTCTTTCAAATCTTTTTGTTACCCTTCTTTTATTGATTTAGGGTTTTATCCTTCTTCCAGTTTTGAACAAGTGGCTTCACAAAACCATTTCTACAAATTTATTCTATATGCCCAACCTTATTGCATTTATAGCACACTATGTTGTGCTTTAGAACAAATTTGTTCCTCTTATCCTTGGTTCTGCATTATGCAACCTTGTGACCAAAATTGATGCATGCTTAGCAATATCCATGAAATGAAATAATATTGTATCTTTGGGGCACAAAGGATCTTCTACCAATTTTATCATTTATTCTCTATTTACAATCAACAACCTTATGCCCAAATTTATTGTAGGAGAAAAAATGGCCTTGAAGAGATTGAGAGTTCATAGCATTGTACCATGGACATCTAAATGAATTCTAACTCATCCTTCTTTTAAATTCAACTTCCTTATGACCAAACTTATTACAAGCATAGTAGTTACCATTGAACCTAGTCGGAGCAGTTTGTTTAGGAGTAGGCTTTCTACAAATTTTCCTCTTGTTCTGGACATGAATGGATCCAACTTCTTTCTTTTTGTCTTGATTTATCTTTGCATCTCTAGAGATATTCTTCTTAGAATCATCAGTGTCAATATTCTCCTCCTTTATATCAGACTTACCTTCTGCTTTAAATTTATCATATAAGTTCACAAATGCACTGGTTATAGGACCTTTCCCCTTTTCAAAACCAAGACCAAACTTCTCTTTTGATGGCTTCAAAGAGTTAATCAACTCATCAAGAATTTCAGAACCTTTTCTTAATTTTAGACCTTTGTCAACTTACTCTTTCTTTTTCAAGTTCTTTTCTCATAGTGACAATCTCTTCCTCAAGATTTGAACATTCAGTAGTTTCATCATTGAGCTTGGTATTCAAGCAGTCCTTAATCCTCTTGCCTTCTTCAAATTCGAATTTTAAATTTGAGATCACATCTTCAACTTCTTTTACTTTAATCTTAAATCCATTTCCTCCTATTTTAGATTTCAGTTTTCCAATTTCTTCTTTTGATTCTTTAGCTTTTGTCCTCAATTTGGAAATTGTCTCCTTTATTTTTTCTAGCATGCACTCATATTTGATATTTAGTGTTCTTTCTTCATCCATACCTTCAAGAGCAAACCAGAGTTCTTCAAAATCAACTTCACAATCATTTGGATTGATGTCCTAACCTTCAGTATCAAGACATAATAACCCGACCACAATAACCCTGGACACAATAACCTCATCATAATAACCTAAGGACAAAATAACCTAGAGTCATAATAACTTATGGATAGAATAACCCATGTAATTTATAAATTTTGTTTTATTTTCTTTATATTCTTATAGGGATATTTTTTCCATAGGTTTGTCTAACCACGGGTTATTTTGGCTTGGGTTATTATGACCAGGTTATTCTATCTAGGGTTATTTTGGTCAGGTTATTATGCCCTGTAACCCTAACCTTCGGGTTCCATTGCCTCTAGATCTACTTCCAGAATAAATATATCGTTGATCTTTTCCACAAACCCCCATGTGTTCAAGTGCAAGATCTACCTTAGTTTTTAAGCTTCACAAAGGTACTTGGCTCTAATACCAACTGTTGAATACACTATAGTGTTGAGAGGTGGGGTGAATCAACATATATTAAAACTTAACTATTCCCATTTGCAGATTAAATATCACATCACAATAATTGAAAGAAGAGTAGAAATGAAAACATGAACCACACAAAGACACCAAGATTTTTATGTGGAAAACCTAATGAGGGAAAAACCATGATGAGAGTTAACTCACAATATATGAAGCTCACTGCTTACAAAAATTACAATGTTTTTTAAGGCTCATTGTGTAAGTACTTGTAGACTAAGGTACACAACCTTAGGGAAAGATACAAGGACTTGCTGAGACTCACTATCTCAAAGTAGAATACATGAAAATTATAATGAGAAATATGAACATGAACTGCTATAAAGAAGCATCCAACATATGTTGATGTTGTAATTCCTTTTTGGCACAATTAATCCATCATACTAACTTTGCACACTTCATATTCAACACTCGACACAATATCAATTTAATATTCAATCAAATCAATCACAACTGATTTTGATTTTCTATAAATATACTCTGCAACAACTCAAAACCTTGATTAGGTTGGATCCGAGATGACCTTTAGAAGAAATATATGATACCACACAGGTTGGCTCCAAACATATACAATATGAATAGAAATGAGTTTTGGATCAAAAAACAACATATTAGAACCAAAACCATCTTAAACATCCTCCAAAGAAAGATTAAATAATCATGATCAATTGTAGATGAAGGAAACAATTTTGTTAGCCCAAACAATGACAACACCACCAAAGCTACCAACTATTCAACTTTGCACTGGTATCAGGGAGAGACCAAAAACTATATGTAGACCAAGATGAGAAAAATGTAGACTATGCACAATATCTCTTCAACCTTTTATTGAATAAACTAATCATCATATGCTAGCACAAGAAGAGAAACATATTGAATTGATGAAAACAGAGCATTTCAAACAGACTATAGCACTTCAAAACATAAAATGTTACATTATTGTACAAAAAAAGAACTAGACTTGTAGGGATGGACTCATACACCTTTCTAAGAATATTACTAAGTTCGCACAACCACATTTATCTTACCAGAGGAATGTAGAGTATTCTAATAGGCCTTCATCAACACTTTTCTCTATCAAAGCATAGATCGAAACTCTGCTACTTATAACTTTCACTGTACAAGGTGTAATGACATGAATTATTGAATATAACACCTTCAAATCTTGACCATATTATCTTCTAAACCCACAAGACTAAATATTGCTCCGTAGAAGGATGTAGACCAAAATACCATGACTTTTTCTTAGAGTATACACTGTGAATGCCTTAGCAAAACTTCCACAACATATCTCCATGTGCAATACACCAAATATTAATAATATCAATGTAAACATATTGTAAATATATCATAACATGTGTACCTTCCTTCACATCACACTTAAACACTAGGTTGAACATCATTCTTTATCAACATATATCTTTGCACTTCCACTATCTCTAAAATATATACAAACTTCAGCATACATTCAACATACACATTTGACATCAATGGAAACCAATCTTGATTTGACATCAATGACAACATTTATTGCCAATAGTAAGTGGCTTGATTATTTAATTTTGAATGATATGTTGTTTAAAGGTAATCAAACATGTATTCCAAGAAGCTCAATAAGGTAAATTTTGATCAAGAAGAAGCATATTGATAGTTATAAATATATTTTAGAGTAGATAAGATAGTGGAATTTGGGAGTGAGAATTATTTTTTCCCATATATCTAATATGTTGTGAGAATTTTTGTAAAATTTTACAAAATTTATCAATTGCAAAGGGAAGTAACCAAAATATTGGTTTGTATCAACCCTTATTGCTCATGGAGAAATCTTGAGAAGACATGAGTTTGAATTTTGTATTGGGGTTTCCTAGGACATAGAGAGGACATGATTCTATATTTGTAGTTGTGGATATATATTTCAAGATGACATATTTCATTACATGTAAGAAGAACAATAGTGTGGTACGTGTAGTTGATTTATTATAGAAGTGAGATTGTGTGAGTTTACAAGAAGTATAGTTTAAGACAAAGACACAAGGTTTATTGGTTAATTTTAGAATGAATTATGGAAGAAGATGAAAGTAAATTTAAAATTTGGTTCAACATATCACCCTTAGAGTAATGGAAAATAGAGGTTGTGAATAAGAGTACAAAATTTGTTGAGATTTTGGTTGGAGAGAAGATTGATGATTGTGCCATGATTCTAGCATAGAGATCATTTGCATATAATTATTAAGTAAATAATGGTGCAAGGAAAAAATAATTTATGGTTGCATCTAGTAGTAGTCCAAGAAATATATCATAGTTGAGAGACATCAATACTGAGGAGAAGAGGAGTGCAAAGGTAGACGAGTTTGTAGAAAATATGAAGGAATTAAATACAATGGTAAAAAGTCACTTGGAGAAGGTGAATAGAAAATATAAGGAGAAATATTATGAGAAGAGGAGACAAAAGAGGTTTGTGATTGGAGATGAAGTGGTAGTGTATCTCAAAAAAGAAAGAGTCTAGTTGGGACATACAATAAGTTGAAGATTAAGAAATTTGGTGCTTATAAAATTTTCAAAAGTTTTCATTTACAAAAGATATATGAAGTGAAGTTATTAGAAATCTTGGGCATATCATTAGCATTTAGTATCACATATTTATATCAGTTTCATGGAGAGTACGAAGATAGTGGTTTAGAAGTAAACTTGAGAGAATCATATATTGTATAAAAAATGAGAGGAGATTAAGGATATTTTGGATAGTAGGAATGAAAGAAGAACTATATATATATATATATATATATATATATATAGCATGAGGAGTATTTAGTGAAGTGGAAAGTTAGGCTTGAAGAAGGTAAATCTTGGATTTTAAGGGTTGAGGTAGACCATCTTGGTTTCCCTCCTACTATTGGAAATTTAGTGACTCACTTTTCAAATTATCCTATGTGTCTAATGTAGGAGGATATTAGGGCATAAGTGAAATCTTAAATCACCTAAAAATATTCTATTTTACTTGTTTATTTTTTTTCATAATTTCATTCACATTCTAGTCCTCAACTAATTACTACAAATCCTACTACATTTTACTACAATTTCTTGTTTTACCTCATGGTTGGTAATACATGTTTTGCATTGATCCTACAATGTTTCATTCAAATCCCAATATATTTTGATCACCATAAAGGTGTGATTCACTTCTAGACTTACTATTGAGTGTAACAAGTAAACATCTAGCTTTAGTATTTATAGTTTGTGATTAATTTTCAAATTGTGTGGCAATAAAGGATACCATTTCAATGTATAATGAACCTAAGAGAGCTTATGGTATGAGCCACATCAAGGTCTATTGATACATCATAAAAACATCTATTTTGAAAGAATATTTCACATTGTTGTATGACTACAATATTACATTTGAAATCAAGCTTTGTATCTCCTTTTGGTTGACTGAGATCACAAATATTGTTCATGATTATTAGAAATAATTCAAGATAATAGAGTTCATAAAGTTGTTAATATTTAGAGCTTGACACTTCACACTTCATTAGAGTATCATTCAAAATCCATAATTTGTATATAGATATGTCAATTTTTTATCAAATGGCAAAGGCCTAACACGTTGGAAGCCCATTGCAATATATTATAATTTCATCATGATCAAGAATGAATAAAGACTATTTCTATTTTGTTGTTTCATTGAGTTATATTGTGTGTTGTTTTATTTTGTTGCATGGTTGGATAATCCTTTATTGGATGCTTTATCCATGATTGCATCCAAAATAATATTGATACTTTAGTAGTATAAATTTAAAGGAAACACTAAGAAATATGAATCCTACTTCAATATTGCCACTAATTTTGATTGAGAAAATAAGGAAAATAAAAGCAATAAAATGACATAAATCTCTCACCAAATGAAAAATTTGTGTGATTTAGTTGTGCTCTTGATTGCATTTTAAATATTGAGTTACTCTTTGGAGACCTCAAAGTGGTAGCATGTACCTACACAAGATGAATCACCTTGATATGGTTGACTTGTAGTAGATTTAAAGTTGTGGTTGAAGACATGGAGGGTTGAGATCTTGCCTCAAGATGGAGGGCCAAGATTGATTGGGAAGGCTTTGAAATTTTTGGTTGGTGAGAAATGGTGGTTGGTGGTTGGAAGATGAAGGGATAAATCATACCTCAAAATGAAGGGCTAAGATTACTTGAGATGATTTGATTTTTGCATATGGAATTTTATTGGTGAGGAATGAAGGTTGGTGATTGGGAGATGAATAGCTTGGATTTAATTGATTTATATGGATGGTTAAGATGAAATATTGGCTTGAATTTCCACATGAGATTTGATTAGTAAGAGGGAGGTGGCCACATAAGTTCCTATGATTAAATAGGTTTTGATGAAGGGATACGATGCAAAGTTAGTTTGACTTGGTATGTGATGATTTTTAATTGTTCAAATGGAAGAAGTCATTTTTTTTGGATTTAAGGTGGGAGATAATTTATTTTAAAATGATTTGGTGAATGAGAGTTGCATTGACTTAGTTAATTAAATATTAATTTAATTAACTAATGCCATAGTAGGTTGATAAATAAATAAAATTTATTTAATTATTGGACAAGGGAGGGGTAACCTAGTTAATTAAATAATTTATTTAATTAATTAGTGCAAGAGTGATGTAGGATTGGTGACAAAATTTAGGTGATGTTAGGTTAAAATACAAAGATGGATTTAAAGTTGCTTACAAATAGAATCTTAAAGAGACAATAATTGTGCATTGATGCTAGCTAATTCTCCTTGCATGTTGTGCATGTCTTCTTCCACATGGAATACTTTTTCATCTATGAAAACAATATTGTATCTAAAGTCCCACTTAATCCTAACTCCGAATTTGTATCCTCTTTGTTAGGAGTTTTCCCAATCTATAGGAATTCTTACCTCAAACTATAGTTTATGGTGTTAGAGTAATCATTTATTAGCTAATAATTAATTATTAGGCTAATTTCACTTTATGCACTTAAGCTAAACTTAGGAGTGTATTTTTCTTTTATTAGATTTTGTCTCATTAGATGTGGTGTTGACACTTGTCATGACCTAATCACTTTCTCATTTAGGGTTTACTCTTATAAGCACTCTCCTTCATTGTATTGTCAATCACTCGATAAGTTTAGTGAAAGCTCTTCATCTCTTTTAAGTTTTTTTTGTTGAGGATATAGAAATCATTGTTTGCAACTCTCATACATGGAAGGTGTTCTTGTTAGATATTTGATACTATTTCTTGTGTTTTTGAACAATTCTAACACGGTATCAAAGCATGGATTCAACAATCCCCTTCTCAAATTTTTAGGGTTTTCTTAAGCTAAGGATATAAGCACATCAAATATGGAATCTTCATATTGTTTTGTAGGTTTTTGTCTTGGACATTTTTTGGTGCATGCTAGAGAAAAATAGAGCTCACCATTGCATTCAAGAGGACACACAAATGAATTTTGACTATAAATTTTTCTATAGTCATTGTCGAAAGTTTTTGAGGATTTTTTTTTAGTGCAATAGACATATGGGGCCATATAGGCCATACTATAGGCCCACTAACAAAATAGAAGAAAAAATAAAGAAAAAAAAATCAAAAAATAGGTTGGACACTATTTTTAAAAAAACCTATTTTTATTGCAATTTAAAAAAGGTATTAGGGCCATTTTTATGGTAACCATAGGGTATTTGCATTAGTAGGTCCCTGTAGGCCTGTATCCTACATAGGTCCCATTTTTGAAGGTTGATGGCCTTGTGTTGTATATCCAACATCGTCTTCACTCCCACATGACATCATAATAGACAACAATGAATTTTTAGACCGTCGCTCGACAATAGACGCATTAAGTGACGTTCCTATGTTTTTTGGTAGCGACCTAGAGTAATCATTAAACCTTTATTGATGACGCTTTTTTCACTTTCTGGCACTATTTTTAATTTTTACTAACTATTGTGATAAATTATAGCGATTCTTAATTTTTTTGGCAATAGCTTTTTTGCAATTTTGATGACTTTCTATTTTTGATGACGTCAAAATATTTTTCAAATATTCCAAAATCTTTATGGCATATTCCAACAAGTTTATTTTCTGAGGGTTGGATTTTATTTTTTTCAACAAAGGGAATATTTCCTCTAAATATTCAACTGACATCAACAATATGGACGTAGGCAGGCCCCACACCTATCCCCTATTTGGCCTAAAGGAGTTGTTTTTTCTTGTCACCATAACTTGAGCATACGGTATCGAAATTGGGTGAACGAGATATCATTGAAAAGCTAGTTCTATGTAGTTTATAGTGGTGTGGGTCTCATCACATTTTTTTGTTGTTGGTATATTTTATTTTTTGTTGAAGGACCATATGTGTTGTTTCTGTTGGAAATTAGAAGATTGTCATTGATGTCAACATTAACATCAACATACCTTACTCACATTACTTGTATAGATCAATAGTTGCTCTGATAATAAAGGTTTGAGCTATGTTAATCCAATACTGAAAGTTTGTTGATTTGATGTTTTGGTTCAAATTATCTCATCTTGTAAGATTCATTTAGAATTTGATAATATGTTCTATCTTGACATCATTTGCATCTACTGACAAGATTGTGGTTAGCTTGGTTATACGGTTGGAAAGATACAGTTAGCAGTAGGTTGGTACATAGTGTTTTGTTTATATACTGGTTCAATGCGTCGATTTCTTGGTTTGCATTCTACCACAAAGAAAGATATCACTACAGGATTTCGTATATAGATTCATGGTTGTGAGATTCATCTTATTTCAATTTTTTTATGATGATATGCAAACTCATACGAAAGTTATGAATAACAATGTTTTGTTCTGAGAATTACAGTAAGTTTTTGTACAATGCATTGATATGGGAGATTCCACATTTTCTCATGATTAATTTTTTTGCCCTGCAGAGTTGAAGATAAGTTATTTGATGTTGTCTAAAGGAGAATTCAATGTGTTAACAAGTTTTGGGATTACATGTTTGGAAAATTGCACATACATTTGAAGTTTTTGATGTTTTAGGTCTAACTCTAGCCGACCTAATTATGAATTTGTGTTAAGAAGATTAAATATGTGTTGTGGATGCTAAAGGGATCTATCTTAGGTCTGTGTCGATCAATACCATATATTACACGCTTGTGTTAGGTGCAAATATGGATATGTTTCAAGGATAAAACTGATAGAGTTAGTTTTGATTTGAAATAAGGATACTCTAATTAGGCCAACCTAATTAGCATCATGTGAATGTATATGGTATATATATGAAAGACATTTTTGAGAAGTTGGAGACATGATGATGATGAAAAAGATGTGACATAGAGTGAAATGATGAAGTGGTGAAATTCAGCGAGATCATGTATGGACTGATGTATGGTGTGAATGTGCAAAATTATATGAATGAGCAAACATAATTGTTGAGTACATTTTATAGAGAAGTGTTTTGTATTTGGTGCTTCATTGGAATTGAACTCCAACACAAGGAAGGTGCATTCTATCTCAGTCCACCTCTTTCCAGTGAGCCATACTCTATTTTGTAATTTACTTCAGGTAGTGAGCCTTCAAGGACAATGAGTCTTGGTAGTGAGCCATTGTAATATTCTATATCCGGATAAATTATATTGTGAGTTAATCCTCACTATGGTTTCTCCCATTTTGGGTTTTCCACGTAAAAATCTTGGTGTTTATGTGTCATGTGATATTATGATCTCTTCCATGTCTTTACTTACAATTGTAGTTAGATATGTTTTAATAATTGAATAGTTTATAGCTGGATGGTTTAATATAATACCGATTCACCCCCCTCTCAATATTCTAGGTGTCCAACAATTGGTATCAGAGCTCGGTTCCTCTTAAGAATTCTAACATCTTGAGGAAGATCTCAAAATTTGAACACGTGGAAGATAAGAGATTTCTTATTCCTCTAGAAGAGATTCCTACTGAACATATTAAAGAAGATTTTATCCTAGATAATAATGGTGAACTTGAATTTTCTCTTGAAGATCTTGTCAAAACTAAGAAAGAAAACAAAGATTTGAAGGAAAGCCTCTTGAAAGCAAATGAGTGCATCAAGAAACTGAGCAAAAAAAACAAGAAATACATAGATAAGTCAGTGATCAATTGTAGAAAGCAAATGTGGACATCACCATACTGAAAGAGAAAGTGGAAGAAAAGAGGAGAATTGAGGACTATCAGAAAGTAGAAATTTAGAGTAAGACTGATGAATGTGCAAGACTTGAACAAGAAGTGGTAACTTTAAGATCAAATTTGGAGAAAGCAAGAGCTCATGAGGACAAATTCAAAACAAGTTCTACAAGACTAGATTAATTAATTGTAGGACAAAAACCTTCTAAGGACAAAAGTGGCTTGGGACTCGAAGGACAAAATTCAAAAGAAAATCAATCCTCCAACAAGGTTCAAAATCAAAGGAAGACTCAAGGCAATGGTAGAAAGATCAAGAATCAAAGAAGCAATACTAGAAGGACTCCTATCAAACAACCTAATGCTTAAAGGTACTCATATTTTCATGGTATTTGTTATTCCTGCAATAGATTTGGACATAGGGAATTTGAAAGATTGTAGAAATATAACAAAAAAAAATGATGGAATGGGTCAAAATGTTTTACCATCCATCGGGAAATGTTTTAAATGCAAAAGAATTGGACATAAAGCTATAGGATGCAAAAGTTAGATGTTGAACAAAATGATCTATCCCTTCAAAGGTTATTGTTATTATTGCAAGTTATTCACACACAAATCTAACCAATGCAGATCTAGATTGGATAAAGGACAATTTGGGTGGAAGAATGTTGTTTGTCATATTTGCAGCAAACCAAGACACTTTGCCAAAGTTTGCAGAAGAATAAATATGAAAAAGGACTATCTGGTAAAGAGATATGAACCAATCACTAAGATTGATCCAACATAATTTAAGAAGGAAATAGAAAAGATCTGAAAGAAGGAAGGAGAATTGGAGAAGCAAGAAGAATCAGTAGTTTCAATTTCATCTGTGTCACCCTCCGGTGCAAATAATCTCATCAAAAATTAAACCTAGGCAGTGGCTTAGGGGGAGCAATATCAGAAAATTTAATATCCCCCTATCAGTATATTGTGTCATGTGGCATGATGCAAGTGCATTTATTGAAGATGACAAATTCAAGATCTCATACGAAAGGAATTTTAAGCGGACATGTGTGAAGAAGGAATATTGTAGAGCTTGAAATGATGAAAGTACACACAAATTTTGAGGACATCTACTTGCGATCTGAAGCATTTATTGCTGAAACAAATGGGATCGGATAAATAAATTTAAGTGTATTAATAAAAAATCATTCAATGAAAGGAATTTGTGGAAGAGAAGTAGAGTGTGGAGCAAGCTTGAAGAGTCAAGAGCACTTCCATACTGTAGAATTTCAACGTTTGGCTTTTGTGTGTAGGAAAAAGGTAAGTAACTATTGTTATACACTATTCTCTGTGAATTATTCATTTGAATGTAATGGATACACCTCAAGTCATGGATAATTTAGAAAGACCGGAACTACAATTTAAGAAGTATTTTGCTAAAACCCTAGAACTTGACCCTCTAGATGCATTTTTCATAATTTTCCCTTGGTATCATTCCAACTAAAGACACTGGAATATACATTCATAGGAAGTTGGAAGAACCTTCATACAAAAAAGCACACATATTGTGGTTTGAAGAGTTAATTGGAGAAGACTATACGCTAAAACCATAACACAATGTGTTGATGGAGATGAAATTAGATGTGTGGGATCGGTTTCCTAACTTTAGTAATGAAGAGAAATGCATTAGATTGGTAATGAGCAGGTTTCATGATCAGTATGTGTGGCTTGATCATTCTTATATGATATCCAAAGAAGCAATTAGAGATCTTAATGGTCTATCTTCCTCCAGACGTATTTTTGTATGTAAACCTGACAAAGGAAAAGGATTGAGAAAGAATGTGCAAGTATTGAATTCAATAATAGAGCATTTCAATATGCGAGTATGGTTATTGCACACTTGATTTTTGGTGATCATGATGTTTCTACCACCACAATTGACATAGATTTAGAGATGGTTGAGAAAAGGATTGAATATGATCTTTGTGTGTTGCTTCGATAACACCTATTGGAGAATTTGAATGATATCAAGAAGAAGTGTTCATTTAGGTATGGAACATTGATAATATGCCTAATATTTTACTTTATGAGGGAAGTTCCTACTATAGGAGAAGTTGTTTGGGTGAAAAGAAAACTGGTTGCACATCAAATCAGAGATATAATGAGAAATATTCGAGATTTGGATGCACAAGGTGATGCCCTTGCTGCATTCTTTGGAAAAATTTAGAGAATAATGAATATAAGGCAAAGAATATCAAGAGAGCTAGTAACAAGATATAAGAATGACATAAATTTTATGGTATCTATTGATTACTATATTATCAAGGCAGTTGAACCTATAAACATATGGATTCCTAAGCTAGGCTATGAGATTGAGAGAGATTATGTTGTTGGTTGTATTGAAAGATAAATTAACAACTCTAGAGATCCTAGTAGACCAAGATTTGGAACTTATACAGAAGTGGCTCTAGAAATTCATGAGAAATCTGAGTTGGTACAAGCAAAAAGGATAATTGGGATAAAGACAGAGGAGTATGCAAGAGAATATGGCATATCAAGGGATGTAATCAGAATTGCTCTAGAAAAAATAGAAGGGATCTCTAGTAAATAATTAAATGCCTCTGAAGAAAAGAGAAAATCTATTGAGGTTCATGCATTAATTGCTCAAATAGAACTCGCTCCAAGAAAACTCAAGCAACTAGCTAGAAGAAAGGTACATCTTCAATCAATTCCTAAAGTAGACACAAGTTCTTCACAGTCCATTATGGAAAGCACAAATATATTGATTGATTCATTCAAGGAATTGAGAAGACAAGTAGAGAGTGAAATCGTTACTTGGGTCAAGGAAAAAGGTTTGTTGGAAATTGGAGAAAGATGTATGTCTACATATAACAATGCAATTGAGAAACTAAAAGAAGTTCAAGATTGTGAGAAAGAGGTTAGAAATATATTCTCATTCTATTGGACATGGCCTAATGCAACTCAAAGATTCAAAGATATTGAGGACACAATTGAGACACAAATAAAATATGTGTCTAACTCTTTTAATCCAACTCTAGATCAGGATGATCAGAGTTGGTTTGGTCTGAAAAAGCTACATGAAGAATATCTCACATTGCACAAGGAAAAAGGAGAAATGATTGAACAATATGGACAACTTAGAGACATAATAAAAATTAAGTACACACCTATCTCTTATGCTCTTTCTCTTACTGATAGAATCTTGAACTCAAATGTCACTCTCAAAACTCTAGTTGAAGGGAAAGATATCCTAGATGAACTTGAGTATCTATGCAAAGCCTTGATAGAAGCAAACAAACTGTGGGATGAAATAAAATCTTCATGGACAAGTACTCTCCACAAAATACAAGGGACAACCACCTCCAGTTAATTGCTCATAGTTACTATTTTGGATGTACTCCTAAGGGGGAGTATTCAAGTACGCCAAGGGAAATTGTTAAAGTATTTTTGGAAAGAACAATACAATATCCTTTATCCTTTTCCATTGATGTCAAAGTGGGAGAGAGTACCATGTGAAAAGGAGAGAATATCATTCCACTAGGAGAGAGAAATGAAAAGAAGAAATTTTGTTCTTGATGGTTTTCACATCATGTGTTTCTATCAATGGCAAAGGGGGAGATTGTTGGAAATTGGAAGATTATCATTGATGTCAACATTAACATTAGCATACCTTACTCACAATACTTGTATAGATCAATAGTTGCTCCAGTAATAAAGGTTCGAGCTATGCTAATCTGGTACTGAAAGTTTATTTCTAGTATTTTGGTCTAGATTATCTCATCTTGTAAGATTCATTTAGAAGCTGATAATATGTTCTATCTTGACATCATTTGCATCTATTTACAAGATTGCGGTTGTCTTGGTTATATGGTTGGAAAGTGTAGACATCCAAATTTGGACACTTAATTTATCCAAATTTATCACTTTTCGTCTAAACATCCTCTTATCCTAGTTAATTAAGTAATATTACTATTATTTAATTAATATCTTTAATTCTGCTAAATCCCTAAGGTATTTAATTAATAATTAAATACCTCACCCTCCTTAATTCTCTTTTCATCAAATAAATTAAATAAATATTACATTTATTTAATTCCTCACATGTCATTTTTATCTAATCCTAATCCATTTCCTAATCTCTTCATTAAGGATGTGCACATGCCTAATCCTTGATTAGGATGTGTCACATCCTCCAACTTTTGCAAGTTGGCTTTTAATCCTAATTAATTCTAATTATCCTCTAATTACTAATTGTTAAGTCTAATCATTCTCCAAGGAATTTTTAATTCCTTTTTTCTTCCTAGATTCCCCCTCTTTTTTATATGTTGAATTTTTAATTCACATTTCCATCCTTCAAGGCTTCTAGAACCTTGGACTTGTCTGAAATCTCCATGTGACCAACCTTGGACTTGTCAGTCTCCACATGTGACCAAGTCCCCCTTTGGCCCACCTTTTACCTCTGGATCCTCTAGGAATGTGAATTTTTAATTGCTTATTTCTAACCACCTTTCCTTCCCATGTAGACTTTGAGGAATTCCCTCAAATGTCCCTTTCACTCCCAGGGGACAAAAATCCTTTTTGTGGGAAATCTTCTCTCCCCAAGGTTGCTTGTCCTTCCTCACCCCATACCCTCTTACACCTCATCCTCTTGCCCACTTCTGTGTACATCCAGAAGTGTGAGGGCTTGTGGGTTCTCAACCCACCATAGCCCTTCATCTTGGCCTTGTTGGAGCAATCTTGACCGTTGAATTCTCTAGAGAATTCAAATTCTCCTATAAATACCCCCTCCTCAAGGGCATTTACAACACTTTTTGACTTGAGCAACTACATGCTTCCAAATTGAATCCTCAATCCTCTACCATCATCTAGCCATCTTTTTAATTATTTGCACCTCTAATCTTGCATTTATTCATTCAAGCAATCATCTAAGGAGCACACAATCCATTCCAAGCAAGGGCCAATCAAAGAGATATCAACAACAAGGGAGGTAAAATTGTTTGTATTTCATTTTATTTACATTCCTTTTCGTTGTATCACTCCTTTGGCTAATCTTGAGGTGTCCTTGGTATTTTGTTATTCACATTTCTAAGTTATTTTGCACATTTAGAGTAGGATAAATTCCAAGGTATACAGAAAGATACAATTAGCAGTAGGTTGGTACACATTGTTATGTTTATATACCGATTCAATGTGTCAAATTCTTGGTTTGCATTCTACCACAAAGAAAGATATCACTACAAGATTTTGTATATAGATTCATGGCTGTGAGATTCATCTTACTTTGAAGTTTATATGATGATATGTGAATGCATAGGGAAGTTATGAATAAAAGTGTTATGTTCTGAGGATTATAGTAAGTTTCTATATAGCACATTGATGTGGTAGATTCCACATTTTCTCATGATTAATTATTTTTCCTTGCGGAGTTGAAGATAAGTTATTTGATGTCATCTAAAGGAGAATTTGATACATTAATAAGTTTTGGGACTACACGTCTAGAAAATTGCATATATGTTTGAAGTCTTTGATGTTTTAGGTCTGACTCTAGTCGACCTAATTATGAATTAGTGTACTTGTGTTGGGTGAGAAGATGAATATGTTTCAAGGATAAAGTTGATAGAGTTAGTTTTGATTTGAAATAAGGGTACTCTAATTAGGCCGACCTAATTAGTGTTATGCAAATGTATATGGTATATATATGAAGGATATTTTTGAGAAGTTGGAGACATGATGATGATGAAAAAGATGTGACATAGAGTGAAATGATGAAGTGGTGAAAGTCAGTGAGATCATGTATGGACTGTTGTATGGTGCGAATGTGCCAAATTATATGAATGAGAAGATAGAATTGTTGATTACACTTTACAAGGAAGTGTTTTGTATTTATGATGTGAACTGGAACTGGAATCCAACTTGCAAAGGAAAGAGATGCGACCTATCTTAGTTCACCTCACGGTGAGCCATACTCTATTTTGAAATTTACTTCAGGTAGTGATCCTTCAAGGACAATGAGTCCTAGCAGTGAGCCATTGTAATATTCTATATCCAAATATATTATATTGTGAATTAACCCTCACCGTGGTTTTTCCCATTTTGCATTTTCTAGGTAAAAATCTTGTTGTTTATGTGTCATGTGATATTATGATCTCTTCCATGTCTTTACTTACAATTGCAGTTAGATATGTTTTAATAATTGAATGGTTTATAGTTGGATGGTTTAATAGAATATTGATTCACCCCCCCCCAGGTATTCTAGGTTTTCAATAGTTTTCACTCCCGAGCTCATAAATTTTGACCAATTTCTCAATTTTTGGAAGGTCTTTTAGGGATCTTCATAACTATCCATGCAATTTTTCCATTTTTTTTCTCCATGTATATTTTATTCATTTTTCTTGTTTTCACATTTTAATGAATTACTTGGACATTTTAGCTCCTAGAAACTTTATGTTTGCATGGGATGACTTGTTTTTGGATATTCTACATGTATTTCTACTATTTTGTCCTATTTGGGAATTATAAACATCTT
>VDFB02329697.1:0-41600 GCA_007258455.2 Sequoia sempervirens
TCATGCAAAGGTTTATCACTTAGGGAAAATTGTGTCTAATGTATCCAATAGAGGACCAATCAAAGAATAGAATATTCACAACTTAGGGGATGTAGTGCATCGCATCAAGCCACTAAGAGAAGTGTAATATGCTAAGATAGATAACACTTATGAAGGACATCAAACCCAATGTCATCCACAAAGTGACAAACAAATCATATGAAGTGACAAGGCTACACTAAGAACCAAAATTGTAAATGAAATGATTCCAATGTATTTCCCCCCACTTTAAAGAAATTTCTACACATTGGTCTAGGAGCAATTACTTTAAAGCAACAAAGGAAAGAAAATGCAAAGAGAAAACTAGACATGAGAGCCAACTTGGAAAGCCCCTATGCCAAGTCATATGTTTCCAAGGAAGATTGCTTCATGTAAACAAAAAGGAGAATAAAAGAAAAAGAAAAAGAAAAAGAAAAAGGAGTTACCCCACCAAAAAGAATACACCAAACACATAAGGGATCTATGGATTTGGGGTCAGTATGTTCGTTGCTACAATGTTTTAAAGAAAGAGCTCAGAACTGTCATAATTCCCCAAAGCACATAGAACTAGAAGAATGACACAAAGATAGTGAAACCAAATGAAAAACAAAGTTCGTTTTGAGTCAACATGGAAGAGACATTTCGGTCTCAATGCCTTGTATCATCCCAAAAAGGAAAACTCAAGCGAAAAGAAAAGAAAAATTAAAAAGCAAAGAAATTTTTTTTGGTTCAACATGAAGGAGACATTTTGGTCTAAATACCTTACATCATCCCCAAAAGGAAAACACAAGAAAAGGAAAAGAAAAAAGGAAAAGGGGTTGATTGGTTCAACATGGAAGAGACATAGGGCATCTTGACGCTTTGCATCATCCCCAAAAGAAGAACACAAAACAAAAGAGAAAAAGGAAAGGACCTTTTGGGTCAACATGGGAGAGACATTGTGGTCTCAACACTTTGCATCATCCACAAAAGGAAAACACAAAACAAAAGTGAAAATGCACGACATAGGAAAGAATAAAGGTAAAAATAAAAGAAGTGTACAAAGAGAGGGAACATCAAATGCACATTACGAGGGAATGCACATAAAATCAAATCGAAAAAGGAAACTATAAAAGGCTAGTAAGGTGAATGCAAGTCAACAATTAACCAAGTTATTTGTTTCTGAATATTAAGTAATATAAGTGGAAAAGGAATAACATAGTTAAGAGACTATAAAGACAAATGCATTACAAGGACAAGGCTTACAAATACTTAGAGGACAAGCATGAGCCAAGGTGGATGATGGAAAGGATCATGCAATAGTGAGAATGAAATATTCTTCAACTATGGCATGATAAGAGGATGGTGTTTTAAGAGATGATAGGAAAGTAGTTGGTACCAATGAAGTGATACTTGTCCAGTATTTCATTCAATGTCTAACATTCTTCGGTTTGATGTCCCAGAACATGATGATATTTTCAATATGGTATGTTAGAATCTTTAGGATGAATGACCAACCTATTTGAAGGTGGTAGGAGTATAAGACCTCGGTTTACAAGTAATTGAAATCTCCTTTCACATTCTGGTGGAGGATGAGTAGGAAACTTGAGCTTTTTCAATTTGTAAGGTCGTTCTCATTTGCTAGATTCTCCTTTTTCATGAATGGAAGAAGGAAGAGGACCCGTGGAGATCCTAGCATCCTTGTAATCAGATTTAGGTAATGTTCATTCATGTAGAAGGAGAATGTTCAAGTTAGGAGGAGAATCAAAGATCACGGTACCATCATTTCGAAGTCTCCAATATTCAAAAGGAGGCTTTTCAGTATGAAGAGGATCTTGATATCTTAGTAATATTATTTTTTCTTCTATTGGTTTTTGTTCTAGAAGTTGATGAATGTCATGCTGATGTGTGGTGTCACATCCTTGTTTACTGAGGATAGTAAATCATTTTCCATATGTTTTTTCAAGGTTGATGGGAGTGTTTATAACTTTATGATCATAAGATGGTTTCAAGGATGTGTTTCATGAGAGATATTAGGTCCATGTGATGGACGAATCTTAGGTTCCTCTTGAGTTTCAAGATGTAGGTATCCAAAGTGATTAGGAGGTGCAATAGTAGGAAGATTTGTTGGGTTCATGGATGGGTAAAAGGTTTCATTGGATTCAAGGTTATCAAGACACTCGTTTAAGAACTTGTTTGTACTAGCATCATCTTCTCCAATGATTTCAACCACACGAGGAGGAAAATCATAAGGAGTTGAAGGAGCATGAGGAAGCTCGAGGTCATTAGGATCACAACCAAAGGCACAATTGGACATTTCTACTAAGGATTTCAATGACTTCCAAAACTTATTAAATGAAAATGGCATGATGACAATGAATGCAAATAAACTAAAATGAAAGAAATGGGAACAAATAAAGAATCTAGAAAGTAAATCAGAAAACAACTACAGAAAATTGTAATGCAGGAAATTCCTAGAAAATGCTTGAAAATGCAGAATGAAATGTCCAGGTGCATTGATTTTCCCAGGGTGGCGAATGAATCCAAGTATGAGATTTTTTTGGTTTTTTCAAAAAATTTAAAATGATTTAAATGCTTTTCAAATGCCAATGAAGAATGCAGATGTAGATTTTCATTTTTTTCAATGATATGCAATGCAAAAATGAAATCTAAATGAGTCTTTCACTAATGCAACTTAAGAAACCCTAGGATGCAAAAACAAAATAATTCCATAATTGAATGTTGATGCAAATGAAGTCTAAGATGAAAGATGCAATTGGAATCACAAATCTAATATGTTCAATATGTAGGTTCACCAAAATGAACCATCAATTTTTGGCACCCTAGGTCTTTTCTAGCACTTTTGGGGTTTTTGACCTAAAAGGAGAAAGCAGGGCCAAAAGATCTAGCTAGTTCACTCAAATTATGTAATGTATAATGTAATTAAGACTAAATGGAATGATGTGAATGCAACTAAATGAAATTTTTTACTGATTATGAATGCAAAACCTAGGAACAATGCAATGTTGGAAAACACAATGATGTTTGCAAACAATGAACTAAGAATGAACAAATGCAAAACAGAAAAGAAGAAGGCTAAATTAGAGTGGACCTGGGAAAAGATTGGAGAATATGGAATATTCTAAATGTTGTCTGGAATCACAAAAAATAACTAGTGGGACTCATTCGCCACTAATGGCAAATTAGTCCCGCTTCTAATGAAAATTGTCAGAAACTAATTTCTAAGTGTTGGGATCTGGAAACTGAAAAAATATAGATTTCCAGCCTTAAGGTGGGACTCAATCACCACTGATGGTGAATCAATCCTCTCCCAAAATTTATAGAAATCAAGGGACAATTTTGTAGCACCAGATCTAAGGTTGTCTACTTGTTTGGTTGACAAAGTTAATCCTACAGAAAATAGGCAGAATGTCTTCTCCAAGCTTGAAATAGGAAGTAGTTGACTTGAAACACTTTGTTGACTTCTTCTCCACTTTTCAACACCTAAATACTTGTCAAATATGCATACACAACACATGCACAAAAGGGGAAAATGGTTAAGGGTTAGGGAAAAGGGATTTGTCTTGGTTAAATCCCACTTTGGTAATCAAACCCTTAATAAAATGATAACATGCAAATGCCATCAACTTACCAAACCCTTGTTGAAGACAATTTGAAGATATATCAAATGGTTGCCTTTGAATTCTTGATTAGATGATACAAAGTGCTCAAATGCTAGTTGAATGCTTGAATTAGTGAACTTGATGATTGGGGCTTAAAATGAGAAGAAAAATACCTATTTATACAAAATTGTGCCTTAGTAATCTGATAATACCTCATCACTGGCCGACATAAGGTGATTTTAAATAAAAACCTGAAATAAAATTTAAAATATTTTGAATTTTGAGCCAAGAGGGGCTCATTCGCCACCCATGCTGAATGGGTCCCACCTTGGGCTTGGGTGATCCCATAAAGCTAGTTTACAATTTCTAGGAGATCCTGATTTTTGCTAAAATCACATATTTTCAGAAAATATAATGATTTAAGAAATTAAATTTTCTATTTAAAGCATTCCAATTGAAGAGGGTTTGATCAAAATACCTTAGATCAAACCCCCTTGGATAGAATCCCACTAGTTTTAAACCATACCTATAATAGATAAAAAACCACTTTTGATTTACCTTTGGGGGGGATCAAATGAATTCATTTAAATTTTATTTTTTGTAAGTATGTAGTCCTTATTATAAGATTCCCAAAAAGTATAATTTTAAATAAATTTAATTTTATTATTATATTTATTTTTTTTATTTCATATATGCTTGTGAGATATAGGTTTTCACGAGAAAGTAAAGGCTCTTTGTTCTCGTGCATGGAAAATAGAAGATTATCAATTCATTTTGAAAAATATGAGTGCACCATATTGAAGTGTAATCCAACAAAAATAAGAATTGAATTTCAATACATACAAAAAGTTACACACATTATCTGATCCATAATACGAGTTAGCAGTTAGACTTGAGAGCTTGATTAAGGAAAATATATTCAATAAAATACTATCTAACCAAAAATTGGAACCACTAGATATAGCAGTTAAAATCTAAATTCAAAATAATTAAATTTATCAGCCTTCATACTGGAAAAAAGTTATGCATTATCACGGTGAAAATGCGTCCACTCCTTAAAAATGGTGACTTTGAAAAAAACTAGTTTTTGAGGGAGATGGAGGGAGATGGAAAAAGAGCTACAATCTGATTCCAAAAATTTTGAAAAAAATATATTTAGAATATGCAGAAAAAATTTCATGAAACTCTAGTTTGCATCATCTTTAAATTCCTCACAATTTAGCCGCTATAGGTGCTCGAAAGTGAAGATTTAGTTAGAAAAAATTATTTCAGTGTCTAGTTTGGCCAAAAATTGTAAACCACTATTGTGGGATCACCCGCTTGCAAGTAGGTGTCAGGAATTAAGTCACATTTAATGTTGTTTTTCAGGTTTACATTCAAAAACACACTTAATTAAGCCTTGTAAGGGCATAAAGAGGTCAAATAAAGCATAAGGAAGGTGTATATAGTGAAATTATGCCTAGAAAAGTGTGAAATCTTGTTACAAGACTTTACAACACTTCAAAGAAGGACTTGATAAGTGATGAAAAGGTGATTTTTTAGGTGAATTGTAATGAATAGGTCTAGAAAAGTGTATAAATGTTTTACAACACTTCACAACACCTTCACAAGATGCCATAATTTTATTTTTAAGGACCTAATGTGAATTTTTAAGCCACATTACAACATTAAATCGAAGAAAAATGGACCAAACATTGAGAGGAAAGGCCTAAAAGACCATGAAAATGTCAAGGGAGCATTTTTCTACATCGCACTTCTATAGTTTCTCTCCTGTCCAACCTCCAGGTCTAAAACTTTGAATTTTGGCCTATAGGTGACTTTCTGTGAGGAGGATAACTTCTTGAAAAGTTTTACAACTTTCTTCAATCTTCTAGCTTAGTCTTCAAAGGATCTTCAAACCTCAAAACACCTAGATCTACAATCACACATGTAGAGGGAGAAAATTGTTGATTTGTTAGTGGATAGGGGTTTTCCTTTGTCAAACCCCGTTTTGGTAATCAAACCTTGAAATGAAATAAGAAAACATGAAGGAATGTTGAATGAACAATATGCTATGTTGCAACTCACCAAATCCTTGATATGAAGGCTGAAAACTTATGTGAAATGGCTAGCATGGCCTCAATTGATGTAGATATTGATCATGATTCTTGATGAAAGATAATGCCTTTGAATACTTGAATTAATCTTGAACAATACATCACAACATTAGCTAAAAATCAAATGCATGATGCATCAAGGCTTTGACATGATAATGGATCTTGATTGTTGCAATAATCTTCTACAAATCTTCCCTTGAATGCCTTCTTGAATGTTCTTGAATACTCTATAATGCTCTTGTCAAATCTTAGGATGCTTCACTCAAAATTGCTAGGAAAAACTAAGTGAAATAGCCTTGTACTTATACTTGTTTATGCCAAATTTCATGAAATTAAAATACTACAAGTCGACATCAAATCTAAGATAATAAAATCCCACCAAGAATTTGATTTAAAATAGGTCAAAGTTAAAGCAGGACTCATATGCCAGTTGGGGCATATGAGTCCCAATAGCTAAAACCTGGGACAAAAATTTCTAGAAGTGTCTTGTTCAATATGTAATTTAAAATCAGGTCCCAAGACCTACGTGGGACTCATATGCCCAAGGTGGTGTATGTGTCTTAGATCACTAGATATGGAACACACAACCTCAAACATTGAATTATGATTGGTTATTTGCTAAGTGTTGAGATTATCCATAGAAAAATGCATTTAATTAGGTTGTGGATACAAAATAGGACAAAATAAGGCATAAATAAGCCAAATTTTAGTAAGGAGGGCCCAAACAAGTGTGAATGTAAAGGGATACATTTTTCTACACTAGTGCACCGTAGAAAATTGGACTCTCTTGAGAAAAGAGACAAGTTCACGTGTAATTAGACCCACTTCTAAGTCCTCTTGCATCAATTATCCTTCAAAATGACATTTATAGGCCCATAAGACCCATTATTCTTGATCTAGAGGCCTGCTTCACCTGAGAAATCACTTAAAACCGAACAAACAACACTTAACATTTTCATATCCTAAAAAACCTACCTTCAAAAAGCAATAGTGGGACCCATTCTCCACCTTGGGTGAATGAATCCCCTCTGGTGGGACCCATTCACCAAGGGTGGTGAATGAGTCCCTTTTGAGGGAAAAATCAATTTTGAGCAAGAATTTAATTAATTCAACTTAAATTTCTAGTGAATGACGACCTCTTAGGTCTAAATAATGGGAAAATTAGGTGTTATTGCTTATAAATACTCATTTTTATTCATTTTACACATCTTTTAGTCATTTCACAAAATCAATTTCTAAAGTCAAGTCTTCTACAACAAGTTTTATGAGTAAAGTTAAAGTTTTAGGGAAGCAAACTAGGGTTTTTACAGGTCTTGAAGCTCACTTCATGGATTCAAGTTTAACATTGCAAAGGGTTGTTGATGGATGCCTATGGTGAATCATGGAGAAATCTAGGTTGAGGAGATGCAACTAGCCATAAAATCACACCTAAAGACTTGTTTTCAAAGTGATTCCATCTTCCATTGCTTCTTTATCTCCAAATTAAGGTTTATATTTCATTTACATTCCACTTGCATGTCATTTTATCTCCATTTTTGATATGATGTGAGATTTCTAGGGTTTATATCTTGCATCATTCAAAACACTTTTGCATGTCTTATTCTTACACAATAGAATAAGGTTTTTGGCATACTTCAGATTTTCCTAGTCTTTAACACATCTAAGGCTAGGGTTTTATGCATATTTTTATTCATTTAAGGTTTGATTACCCAACTTAGGTTTTGACCAAGGAGAACTCCCCATTAGACAAACAATTTTGAGTTGTTTTGCAAGAATTTTCTAAGATCTCAACTCGTGTTTCCATCAGAAATTACTATACAAGTGTCAAGGTGCAGAAAAGAGATTTGAAGTTGTGGAAATTTAAAAGTGGACTGATTCTCCATGCATGAAAAATGAGTCCCTCCTGAGATGCCATTTTCGGTCAAATTCAAATCTAGACACCCAATTGACAAAAAACAACTCCTGTGTAGAAAAGTCCTGACCTGAGACTGATTTTCCCAAGGTGGTGAATGAGTCCCAGTCAGCCCAAAAATAGGTCTTTTCAAATTTCTAGATTTCTTTTCAATCTTCTTCAATTTCCCAGGTGCACACATTCAGAGAGTTCACTTTCTGTTTGGTTTAATTTGTATCTTCGTTCATCATTTCAAGCTTCTTGCAAACATCATTGTGTTTTCAAACATTGCATTAATCTTAGGTTTTGCATTCATAATCAATCAAAAAGTTCATTTAGCTGCATTCATATAATTTCATTTAGTCTTAATCACATCATACATAACATAATTTGAGTGAACTAGCTAGATTCTTTCACCCTTTCTTTCTCCTTTCAGGGGAAAAACCCTAGAAGAGCTAAAAAGTCCTAGAGTGCCAAAAATCTATGATTCAACTATAAAAGGATATCAAGAAATATCATCTTGATAGTTAATCTCATTAATTGAAGAGTTTCATTTTCCTATCGCCAAAATTTAAGCTTCCCCTTTGTTCTAATAAACCCTAAAACTATTTGTCTAATGTTGATTCCTCTCCATACTCTAAATACTTGCTTGAATATGCACTAATTAAAACCTAACCAGCCTTAATAATTAGCATCATACCTTTCTAATCTCAGCAAGTCTTTCCAGCAGACAAGTGGATGAATTACTCATAGTCGTGCTTTCCATGCAATCTGAGGCATACTTTTCAAGCTCACTATTGTTGACCAGTCCTTCCCTGAAGGAATTTGCTAACTTGGTCTTGCAATAGTGCAACCAAAACATCAAAACCCACATCAAATTTTTCAAAATTGTAACAAAAAAACAAATATAAAAACTAAATTTATTGACCCAATGATTGATGTACCTACAATAGATACCATAAGTTGGGTACTCTATAATTGTGATTCTAGAATTCCCTTCTCATTCTGGTTTAAAATTTTGGAAAACCTACTTACAACAGAGGTCTTGGAAACCTCGAGGAAAGAAATGGATTTGAAATAATCTTTCCCTGCATACCCAACCTCATATAATCTCTTGGAAGGCACCCACAAACCGCACCTCTATAACAAACCTTCTCTTTCTCTAGAAATGGAGATTGAATTGAAGCGTAGCCTCAGTGGCCATGTCCAGCCACTTATGGTCATGAAGATTGACAACATCTTGGGGGTTCCCAATCAGCAGGTGCTTGCCCTGAAGTGGCTTAATGCCTCTCAAGCCTGGAACATGAGAGCTAGGTTTGAATCTCTCCACATAAATGAACTACCCCAGCTGAAGTTTATTATTGAGCACTAGCTCATTGTGTTCCTCTACAAGAGAAATATTGTTGCATGGGATGAATTCGAAACTTTGACATAAAACCCATGTTTGGGCCACATATAGTTTGATATGATTTTACAGCTACTAGATTTGATTTGATATGATTTTGCAGATACAAGATTTGATTTGATTTGATTTTATATTAAATTACAACTCTCCTATGGAAAAAGACTTCCAACTGAAGAAAAAAAATTCTGGTAGCCGTGAAGAAGTTTAATGGTGTGAGACAGGTATACTGACATTATAGACTAAGAAGTCCACAATAGAAGCCTATCTAATAAAAGTATACAATAAATTCACTACAAAGCTACACCATTTATTATGGACAGATGAAACAAAAGAAAACGTGAATAACATGGATGAGGTGGGGTGGTGAATGTCACTGAATGCGGCTCTTGGTTAGCTTGGGGATGTCATGGATAGTCATGCCATACAATTAGTTTACTATTCTAACATAGTACAATTCTTCAAAAACCTTTCCATCACGAAGATTTTAACATGGCATTTCATTGTTCAATTTATATCTTTATTTATCTTTCCCTTTTTTCATATATATATATATATATATAATTAATTAAGAAGTCATAAAAGATTATAGAATGATTCTCAAAAATCAATAATTGTAATTAAAATTAAAAGAATAAAAATATAAGGAGATTTATTATTCAACCCCCACTTCCAATATCTAAACAAAAACATAAAACTCACAAACCAAATAATACTAAAGAAATAGTAGTCATGATCAACACATATCATCTTGAAGAAGCTCAAGGAACATTGAAGATTGAGCATAGAATAGGGACTCATGATTTGAAACATTCCATCTATGATTAGCCTCCTAATCCCATTTGGAAAAACAATCTCCAACAAAATTCTATTCACAAGAAAAATGAACAAAGAAGATGAAATCAAAGTTTTGAGAAAGGAAGATAATATGGTCCACAAAAGATGCAAACCACCAAGAAGAGTCATCAAAATTTCCTTTGTTCAAAAGAAAAACATAAAACATAAAATCCATCTCACAAATAACTATTTACAACCCAAATCACAAGCTTTCTCCAAAGCCACGAGGACAAAATTAGCGTCAATCCGATTATTAGTACCAATTTCATAGAAAAAGAAAAGACAAATTAAACGAAACCAATACTATCACATGTGATATCGCAATTCACCATTTCACGGTGATTTCCTTGAGAACAACAATTAGTATTTACTTTTAAAACACCTAATGGGGGAGAAGACAATTCAACAACTCTATTAACATTATGAGAAGATTTGACTTGAGAGCCAAAAATAGATCCAACTAAATGATCCATATCTAACTTCTTCAAAATTAAAATAAAAAGGGAACTATGACTTGATCAATAGATCACTTAGCGACCAAAGTATTCTTTAATGATTCTAAAATATTTTTCCAAATATATATTGAATTAGACTTTGATATCTCTAGAAGGCTTAATGCGTCCTCTCCAACCAAATTTTTCAAAGGATAAAGAAAAACTAATATCTTAGGAAAATAACAAGAAAGAAGTAGAAGCAAGCGGGAATTCCAAACTAGCCCAAAAATCATACAAAGAAGTAGAATGTATAAGGGGTTAATTCTAGATATATTGCCATTACTTCCAAAGCTCTTTAGAAAGGGGCACTAGAAGGAAAAAAAAAACAAATTCCTCATTAACCATACAAAAACACATTTAGAAGGAACTTGAAATCCCCTTTTTTAATGTTGTCCTAAGTAAAATATTTATTTTAACAAAACAATCAAAGAAAAATCACACTTGGGCCAATAAAACTTAATCCATATTTTTTTCCACCATAGAAAATGTTGAGATCCATTTTTTTCTCTTTTATTAGTTGGGTGAGTTTAAGAAGTTGGGTCCACTTTTTAGCTAAGGTAGGTGTTTTTCTCTTAAAAATAAAAGTGGCATAGTTGGAGTAAAAAGTTAAAGCAATAAAATATAGAATATTAAGATGACCAATGTAAAAATATGACATGTAAGATTTTTTTTATTTTTTTGATATATAACTTATTCTAATACTTAGATGATAAAATTTGGTATTGTATATAGTGTATAAAAGTGACTTTTTAAAATAGGTATGTTTTGGACTAAAAAATGCATAAATATGGCTAACATAATTTGACCTAAATGAATGTATTCTCCTGATTCCTTTTGTGGAAGGAAGTGTATGATTGTAAAATTTGGCATTAAATTTTTAATATTTTTAAATAATAATTCTTTTTAAAAAATTGTTGGCCCTAATTTGTGTTTTTAAAACCCCCTCATGCATGACCAATATAATTTGAGCTAAGATAAACATAAAATATTTTTTTTAAATAATGATGAAAAGTTATTTAAAAAACTAAGATGGTATTTCAAATTTATGAGCCCCTTTGTTACAAAAATAATTAATAAACATAAAAATATATTCAATAGTAAAAATATTATAAATTCAAAATTAGATATTGTCATCTATAATTGGTTTTAATATAGTCTACTTTTAAAAAAAACATCATTCATATTGTTAAAGTTAGGTTTTCTCTTACCATTAAGATAGCATTGTTCTTTTATATCCAAGGTTAAAGGTGCAGTTACCAAGTCTCTTCCAAGCATAAAAAAAAAGTAAAACTATGGGTTTCAAATTATTTTTCTTATGAAATATGTAAGCGTTCCAAAATACATACTTGTTTTAAAAAAGAGCTATTATAGAGTCTAAATAAAAATGGGTACATGATTCTTTTTAAAGTACATACCTATTTTAAAATAGGTACTCATTTCATTTTATAATGAATACCCATTTTAAAAAAGATCCCAACTTGAATGAGTATTTGTTCCATACGGGTAGGAATCTAGACTTGAGCACCCATTCTTAAATGGTTACACATTTTTATGTTCTTGTTGAGATTCTTTTCTCACAAGAGTGTTATTAAAAGTGGACTCAACTTCTTGCACCCACTTAATTGATATCCACTAGAAAATAAATAATCACTTTTCATGTTCATAGCCCAAAGGAAAAACATCAACCTTCTCTTAAGAACAAAAAATCCTATTAGCTAGGATAGAAGTAAGGACCTAGCATGAGACTCTGAATCTACCCTCATAGTCCAACTAATCATGTTTTTCTATGGAATAATAAAAGAATCCCCCACCAAATGATAACTCTTAAGATTATAAGATTTAGACCAGCTAGCACCCAATAATAACCTACTCAAAGGGTGGAGATGAGGAAATATTGAATGAATTAGGCAATGAATATCCCATAAATTAGTCTAAAAAAGACCCCAGGAACTTTATTTAGCAATCTATAAAAAAAAACTCACTTAGTAAGAAAAGAACCCTTCTTGATGGTATTCTAGACCATAGAGCCTTACCTAGTTGGTTCAATTCTAAAAGCCTATCTAGCACCAACCAAACATACATATTTGTAGCTAATAATGTTAGCACAAGATTGATTCTACTATATGTGCAACATCTCTAGTAAAGTTTAGAAGTCAAAGATTTACTATTGAGTTCCACTCTTTTAATACCAAGACCACCACTTTACTTAGGCTAGTAAAAAATATACCAATTGAAAGACTCCAATTTGAGTGCCCAAATTCTTGGACCATAGAAATTTTTGAGAAAGAGAATTAAACTCCTTTAGAAAGCTTCTAGGAGTTGAAAGTACCATAAATTAATTTAGATAGGAAGAGGCTACAAAATAGACTTTAAGAGGGTAAGATGAGATCTATAGAAGACAACAAACAGAATGTCTAGTGATTGACCAATGCCCTTAATCAATCAATAATGTTTTTCACTGAAGAAGAGGAGGAAAAATTGGTATATTTTATTTATCATCATTGATAAATTGGTCTAAACCTACCAAATACATATCCAAATTATACCAATAACTAATATCCTCCTAAATCTTGGTAACTCCCATCAAGGTAATATCATCCACAAATTGAAGATAAGAAAGAGAATCAAGTTCCCTGACCACTTTACACCCTAGGATAGTAAAATTAACTCCCTAGTGATTGAGTTTTTTTGCAAACGATCATCTGTAAGAATGAAAATATAATAAATAAGGGGTCGCCTTTCTATATCCCTCTTACATAGTTAAAGAAAAATAAAGGATACAATTTGTAAGAGAGGGCGGCCACCGCATGCAAGACCCTAGGTCACGGAGGGCCAAGATGCGTGAGGCTTCCCTAACTTACCCCAGCTAAGTGCAGTGATAGGAAATGCAAGACGGGAGTAACAAGGACCGTGAAGCCTCTCAGTCACTCCTCAGACCCAAAATTCAGGAAGGGGCTAAGCAAGTAGGTTTTCAAGTCCAACACTACGCCTCGGGAAGCTCTCTACCCGAGGAAAAAAGTGCGGTCTCTGGATGACAACATGGCTCGCTGGCATCTCTAAAGTGTGCTGGAATCAATATGGCTAGACAGCAGCAAAGATGAGGTCAAACCTAGAAAAACTAGCTAACAACCCAGCTAACTAACTAAAGGGCCAAAATGATGTGATTAAGTAAATAAAGTATTCTCTAATATTATAAAGCAGAAATACAAGAGTGAAAAGGGCAAGAATAATCTCACCAAGAAATTTGGTCACCAACTAGCTCCTCGAAAGCACGTACTCATACACATAGAAAGAGAGGAAAATGTTGGGTGGTTGTATAGGGGCCTACCTCAGTCAAACCCCCATTTAGGTGTTTCCACCTCCACAGATAGCTAAGAAAATGAGATAAATAGAAGACTATAATTTAGAGCACAAAAGCACTACAAAACAATAAAGTGCTAACTCAACCAAGTGATAGAGGAGAGGAGAGGGAAGCTTACCACCTCCACCAATAGCACTCAAGGTTGTTTGGGGGAGAAAATGAGAGTACTCGAGCCTCTACTAAAATGGTGTGGTCACAAAATTTCTCTACTGAAGTGGTGGAGTGTTGCTTTGGCTGTAATGGAATGCTTGGAATGTTACTCGAAGTGTTGGATTGAATGCTTGAAGTCGTGAAGAGTGAGCTCAATGCTTGGAAGAAGATGTGAAGAGATAAAATGCTTGTTCAAGGAGTAAATTTTAAGAAGGGATGGAGAAAAATGGCCATATTCGGGTTGGTCGGCTAAAGGGGGCATTACAACTTGACTCCCTATGAGAAGTGTAATGCCTCTGTAGGTTCAGCCATAGGAATCTACCAAGACATAAGCACGCATGGACATTTGTGTGCCACGTGGGTGTCCCTGATAGAAACACATCCACCGACGCTCAAAACAGGCACCAAGTGGGATACAAGCAGCGGGCTTAGGTGGAATTAAGCCTCTGAACTTGACCTTCTAAGGTGGATAGAGGAAAAAAGGGGATTTTCACATGGGGTGAATATTTACTCCTATACATTTTTCCCCCACTTTAGTGAGCACAAATACTGATGAGTGCTCGGTAAAGTAGATCAAGAAAGAGGTAAAGTTTAGAAATGTATACCTGAACCATCGAGGAAGCAAACCAAATCTAGAGAACCTGAAGGTGCTTGGAAAGCGAAGGACTCCATAGCTACTGAGAACTATGAAGTTGGAAAAATAAAGCATCTTACAGACCCGCAGACCTGAAAGGAGGCAACCCTCAAGATCTATCGCATGAAGGAAGCCCCGTTAAGTAAGTGCCTTATAGGCCAAAAAACCTACAAGGAAGGTATCCCCCAAAAACTCTAGCATGGAGGAAACCCAAAGGAAGTGAACTTTGAAGATTCAAGAAGCAGCCAAGTAGGAAAGTTAGCAGACAGTCGCGCAAACCGTCAATGATACAAAATTCTTTCAAAGGGATCCCTCGGGAACCCTTCAAAAGGAGAGGGGGTTCACTCAAGGGATGCACTGTTTGAAAGGTGAGGTCTAGTCAGGTTGCCCCCCAAGCTAGATGCAAAAGAAAATGGAATAGGTCTAGTCGGGTTGCCCCCAAGCTAGACATGAAAGACTCCATTTGAGGTAAGGACTTTCAAAGGGGGTCCCTTGGGAACTAGCCGTGAATAAGAAAAGGGGGGGTCCACTCAATGGACACACAGCTCGAAAGAAGATGTTCTTTCTCAGAGTGATCCATCATCAAGGAATCCTTTTGAAAGATGTTCACTTCATCAAGGAATTTGAAAGGAAGGATATGCCCTCATGTGAGGGGAAGGTTAATTTTTTTCCCACTTTGGAGGAAGGTTTTCAAGTCCTTTCTTTATGAACACATGATGAAGGGAACATGTTTCATTAGGGTTCTAAAGTTGAGAATGTAATTCTAGAGAAAAGTTTGTGAAGACTTTCAACAAAAGATTCATTGCCAAAAAATGCATTTTATAAAAATAAAAATGTTAAAGAAAGGCGTTGTCACACATGAGAGGGAAAACTCAAGTAAAGAAGAGAAAAAGATAAATAAAAAAAAGAGAAAACACAAATAAAGAGCACAAGGGTAGCCTGATATTTTGGGGTCAAAACTGCTCATAAATATGTGTGTGTGTGTGTGTGTGTGTGTGTGTGTAGTAATAGTATATAAATGAACTGTCATCAACCCCCTACTATATCAGGTCATGTGAAGAATTCATGAGAAAACAAATTAAAAAAATAAAAAATTGGGTCAAAATGGAAGGGAAGCCTAAATGCTCCCAACACTTTGCATTGTCCCCAATTTATCAAAAGTCAAGCACAAACATGGAAGAATGATGATACAAAGAGAAGAAGGTTTACGACACAAAAACCACACCTGTATCCAAGCACCAATAGGGGTGACAAGGGTCATCCAAGCACACATAGCATGAGCACAGGGGAACACATCAAAAAATACACACACACACCAGATCAAGAAAAGGCCTCCTCCTAACATCGATCAGCCAAGAGGTCATTCGCTTCCTAATCTAAATCTTCATAAGAAGAAAGAGGATGAGCCAACAATGGTGGGATGTTAAGAGGAGGAGCATTTGACCCTCTCACAATAAGGGCTAAGGAAGAAGCCCTTGCAAGGTCTTCTTCACCAAGCTCTTGTGGAGTTAAGGTCAGGGATTTTGTGAAGATCGTTGACAAGGCCAGAACTTCATCCATGGAGTTAAACATGCACCCCACAGGAGTGCCATGTCTAACTTCAATGGATAGGATAGGCTACACCTGAGGTTCACCACGAGGCTCGCCAAATGATTCAGGAGCAGTGACAAACTTAGGGGAAGTTGGGATTGGTTCTGTCACCAAGACAAAACAATTCAACGTGGGGCCACCTTGCAAAGAAGGTGGACTCCTCTTATGTCCTTCATTTCTGGAGGACCAATCTCCACCTCTTATTTCATTGGAGGAGATGAACTCCCCATAGATGAGGCTAGAGGCATGGAAGAAGAGGAGGAAAGAGCCACAGTGAATACAGCTGAGGTATTGATCATATCCATGGGCTCTGGGAAAGGTTGGATATCCAAAATGGACATCACCAAAGATGGCTCCACCAAAGGAATGTTGAACACCTGTACCCATTTACGGATATGAATATTCATACTCATATTGGAAGCCAGGAGTAGTACGGGACTAGACTAAAGGGAGGAAGAAGGAAGGGAGGAAGAAGATGTTGAGAGAGGCCCTAAAGCAGGGGCAATCATTTCTTCCTCCTTCCTTTGCGAGGTAGCTTGCTTAGCCAAGAGAGCCTTTCGTCAGTGCTTGCACTCGCATGCAAGGCCATTTCTATGACTCTTAGAGTTGGAGGCTGGAGGTTGCAAAGGAATAGAAGGCTCCTACTCAACCATAGGAATATCCACTACGGTCGTTTCCGGCAGAGGGACAAATTCTTACATGGGAGCAGGAGGAATAGGCTGAGGAGTGACAGGAGGAGTCGACCCGAGAGCCTCAATAGTGGGCCTTTTCCATTCACTACCTTAGAAGCAGAAGCGGTAGGAGGCCATAGATCAAATTCTCTTTGAGAACCTTTCTTCCTATTGTATAAATAATACCATGGTCTAGGGTATTCATTAGGGAGGTTCGTGATCCTGAGCTTGGGCCTATGCTAAGGAGGAATCATTAGACTTAGTGGGTAGGTGTAGGGCTGGCTAATCCAATACTCTTCCCAAGAAGGGGGAGAGGATGAGATAGTCTGGGAGGAGGTAGCCTTCTCTTTACCTTTATAGGAAGGAGAGGGAGTCGGTGTGGACTTCTCCTTCCCTTTCTGGGAAGGGAGAGTAGTCGGTGTGGGCTTCTCCTTCTCCTCTCAAGAAGAGGAGGTGACTGATTGTTCTATCACAGGAAGGGTCAACTTTGGCTTCGCTTTTCACCAATTTTATACTTTACATAATTTTTGTAAAGCAGGTCCATTCTTGGAGGAAGCGGACTGACTAGGGAGGGCCAAAAGTGATCTAATGAATATCTACCATGGGACACCAAGGGTTGGTATCTAGTGTCATGCACTACATGCATGGCACCTTCATGGGATAATTTTAAACATTTCTGAATAATGAAGGTGATTCCATTCATGGAGGTGAGCCATGGTATGCCTAGCTTCAGCCTGAATAGATCCAACTTTGAGATAACCTCAAAAACTGTGTCAACAACCCTAGGTCCCACCAGGACAGACAAAGTTATCGATCCATAAGGTTTAAGACACATACCATCGTGTGTACCGATAGTCAATTTTGTTTCTTCATATTTTTCCTTTTGTAATGAATTTAATACTAATGTCTCCTCAGTGATAACATTCGCAAAGCTCATGAGGTCCATCAAGACTCCTGTCACAATGTTACCATTGACACGAGCGAGAATGTAGAGAGGCAAGGGTTTATTGTTTAGAGGTAAGTCTTGTGATGTGAATGTAATATTGAGCAAACTGGGTGCGGGTGGAATAGTGGAAGTCACTGTGACCATATTGACATAGGCCTCGGGTTGAGTAACTGAATCAGCAGGATTGATAATCCTGTTAGCAGAGTGTGACAAAAATAGGTCCGTATATATCTGTAATTCACTATTAGCTTTCACCACTAATTTGTTAGCATTTTGTTTATTCCCATCAAGAAAAATGGTACCATCCTCGATGCAGTCCTGTATCTCATGATGTAGCCACATACAACATTCGGTATCATTTCCATTAACAAAAACGTACTAGAAATAAGTAATCCCATCATACCAATTAGGGTAGGGTTCTTTAACAAGCTTAGGAGTCGGTAAAGTCACGATCTTCTCCTTCAACAACTTTTGTAAGATGGAAGTATAAGATTGTGATAACTTTGTGAACTTCTGGTTACATTTGAGGTCGTTGTCATCAGTAGTGACTACTACATTCGTAACAGCCTTACCTTTCCTAAAGATTGATACAATGGACTTTCCCTCAAAACGGGAGTGCGAGGAGGATCCCCTAAACTAAACAACCATCTTTTGGTACTCTCGTAAGGCTACACACAGGTGCACAAAATAAGGGTATTTCATAAGGGAAAACTTCTCTTGCCAAGGTCTTCGTAAGTTCCCTATGAATACCTTCTGCACGTCAAAATCGGGTAGTTGATACCATATTAATGAAAGGAGCTCTTGGTAGTGCACTATGAAATCAGTGATTTTTTCATTATCTCCTTGTTTACACTGGATGAGATATGAAAAGGTCATCTTCGGCCCGATGTTTGCTTGAAACTATCTAAGGAATTGGTTTATGAGTTGATCAAATGAGAAAATAGAGTTGTCAGGCAAGGAACAGTACCACTCGAGCGTTGTATCCTTGAGAGGTCGGGGAAATGATTTAGCCATCAACACATTGTGATGGAAGAAGTTTGTGCACAGGGCGTTAAAGGTGGACACATGTGTCTATGGATCTCTCTTACTGCCATACTTATCAAATTTAGGTATCTCCATTCCTTGGGGCAAGGGAGTGTTTAAGATTGCAACCGACAATGGGCTATGTCGGAAGAAGGTTTGGAAGATAGGTTGGGCAGAGGCTTGCAATAGATTCACCAACTGGCTCTACATCTTACCCATATTTTGAAGAAGAGTGTTCAGAATAGGGTCATTAGAAGATAGAGGGATAGAGGAACCTCCTCTAGAACCACTTCCAAGGCCGCCTCCAAAGCTGCCACCAATGTGACTCCCGCATGTACGGCCTCCGCCGGAACCACCACCATGACCTCCACTGGGGGAGCCTCCGCCAGCACCGCCTCTGTTACCGAATCCTCCACCACTACCAAATCCTCCACCACTCATCCATCCAAAGCCTCCACCGCTAGAGGTGACCAAAGGGGTGAGGCTAATGCCTAAGGGGACCCTGTTAACTTTGATAGTTTTAGGCTATTCACAGATAGAAGGGATACTGATAGAAGGGACCATGTCAGCCATATAGACGGATGTGGGAGGCATCGATACTCCTAACTGTCCTTCACGCTCTTTAAAAGTGACCCCTTGTGTGAAGCTAGGGTTGTTCAAAGGGGCACATGCTTCGGTGAGACCAAGGAGGCTAGTTAGAAGTTTTATGCCTATATTCCATCTTTACTCATCATATGCTTTAACTCACTAACAACCCAAGTGGCTCTATCCATCTTCAAATTTCTTTCCAAGTGATTTTCTAAGTTTCCTAATCCCTTAGTGAGGGTAGCAACATATTCTACAAGGATTCAAATGGCCTCATACTCGTCCACCGATGATGGTGTGGGAGACGCAGGAGGAGTGGGAACGTGATCGATTTCGTCATCAAATCCCATCTTGTTCATCGATAACTACTCTTGCATAGCCACACTAATGATTGGACTAGAGAAAAGGCCCATAGAGAGACTAATTGAGACCTTCGTCCTTTCCATCGAGAGATGTCATATACTTCTCCTAACTATATACCCAAAAGTTGTAGACTAGGTTGTGATGCTCATAAACCTTCACAACACTCAGGCACACAACGGTCACAAGGTACAGGAGAGAGGTTTCAACACCAATAGATGAATAGACGTTGATTCACGTCAGGTTCACCAAAAATGCAAGAGAGGGGGGCTACCATGTACAATACCCTAGGTCACAGAGGGCTAAGATGCGAGAGGCAACCCTAACTTACCTCAGCTAAGTGCAGTGTTAGGAAATGCAAGGAAAGAGTAAAAAGGATAGTGAGGCCTCTCAGGCACTCTATAGACCCAAAACACAGGAAGGGGCTAAGCGAGCCAATTTTTAGGTCCAACACTACGCCTTAGGAAGCTCTCTGCCTGAGGATGAAAGCACAGTCTCTAGACCACAGTGCGGCATGCTAGCATCTCTAAAGTGTGATGGCATCCATACGGCCAAACAACAACGAAGACGAGGTCAAACCTAGAAAAACTAATGGCCCAGCTAACTAACTAAAGGGCCAAAATGATGCAATTAAGTAAATAAATTATTATCTAATATTATAAAGAAAAAATGCAAGAGTGAAAAGGGAAAGAATGATCTCACCAAGAAATTTGGTCACCAGCTAGCTCCTCAAAAGCACGTACTCCTACACACAGAAAGAGAGGGATATTTTGGGTGGCTCTATAGGGGCCTACCTCAGTCAAACCCCCATTTAGGTGTTTCCACCTCCACAGACAGCCAAGAAAATGAGATAAAGAGAATACTATAATGAAGAGCACAAAAGCACTACAAAATAGTAAAGTGCTAACTCAACCAAGTGATAGAGGAGAGGAGAGGGAAGCTTACCACCTCCACCAAGAGCACTCAAGGCTACTTGGGGGAGAAAATGAGAGTACTCAAGCCTTTGCTACAATGGTGTGGTCTCAAACTTTCTCTACCAAAGTGATGGAGTGGTGCTTTGGCTGCAGTGGAATGCTTGGAATGCTACTAGAAGTGTTGGATTGAATGCTTGAAGTCATGAAGAGTGAGCTCAATCCTTGGAAGAAGATGTGAAGAGATGAAATGCGTGTTCAAGGAGTAAATTTTAAGAAGGGATGGAGAAAAATGACCATATTCGGGTCAGTCGGCTGAAGGGGGCATTACAACTTGACTTCAAATGAGGAGTGTAACGCCTTTGCAGGTTCAGCCGTAGGAATCTGCCAGGGATGTAAGTGCATCGTGTGAACATCTAGGCATTGCACAGGCATCCCCGATAAAAACACCTCCACTGACGCTCAAAATAGGTGCTAAGTGGGATACAAGCAGTGGGCTTAGGTGGAATTAAACCTCTGAACTTGGCATTCTAAGGTGGATAAAGGAAAAAAGGGGATTTGCACATGGGGTGAAAATTTACTCCTATACGCAATTGAAGAAAATAGGGAAAGAAGAAGATCCCTCACGATTCAGGATCTTCTCAATTCATCCTAAACTAAATCTAAAATAATAAGTAATATTCGGTATGAAGGACATGTAATCCTTTCATAAGCCTTTGAAATGTCAAATTTTATAAATATGGATTTATCCTTAGAATAACCCATACAATTAATATCTTCTAAAGTAATGATAATACCATCAAGAAGTTGATGTCTCTTAATGAATCCCCCTACTTACATGATATGATAAAAACTAAAATTTGTTTCAAATGATCAATAATGAGTTTAGTAATGATATTCTATGATACATAACAAACAGAAATAGGGTGAAGTAGATAAAAATATAAATTGTATCAACCTTCATATGAACCCAATCCAAAAATGTAGAATTATTTGATATAAACATATTCCTATTTGTTCGGCATTCATGAATAACCACCAAAAGATCATTGTAACGCCCCGTCGAGTGAACCCCAAAGGGCAACAAAACACCACACATTTTTTTTATTTTTATTTTTTTGAAAGTGAAACATAACATAAGATGAACATGAACATATATTACATATATGCAATTATACAATTACAATGACCATTAAGTCCTCTAGGGTACACAAGATGGCGTCATGAAAACCTAAAACTAAAACCATAACTTTAACAAACGAATCAAGATTACATAAAGATAACATATAACCATCCATGATCAAAGGAAATATAAAGGATACATACATCATTCTATTGCATTTCAATTCATAGTTCAACATTACAATGGTGGAGCATATTTCCACAATACAACACATCATGGAAACAATAACACATTACAATTATTTCAGGAGTACATTACATCGCTATAGGAGTACATATGCATCATGTTGTGCAGAGGAGAACATACATCAAAGAAGAATAAGGCACAAAGTGAAAAGTAGTCTTCAACCAAGTGAAGCTTTGGAAACTTTGTATCTGCTTCCGCATCACCAACACAACCTGGGAACCCATTGGGGTGCATAGCACATTCCACCCAACCATGTGGACCCGAAAGTCCACCCCTCGTGCTAGGAGTTGACAAGAAAGATCCCGTTCATCAACCAAAATAGTCAAACAAAAACAAAAACAAGCCAAACTCCACAGCAAGGATAATATCGACATATAAGGTAACAACCCATAACATTGCCATCACATAGCCACAACAAAATAATGAAAATTCCACTCAAAAATCAAATGCCAATATTTTAGATCAACATTAAGTAACTATAAGAGGTGCCAATAATAATAGGATCCAAAGCCTTCAAATGAAGTCGCAACATCAATCAACAATAAATATCAAGGGCACCTTTCATTAACATCAATCAAGTTTCCATGAGACATCTGTGCAACACTAAAAGATGGAACTTTGAGGCTTCAACAACAATCACCAAGAACCAATTGCCTCAACAACATCAACAATTCAAACAACACTCCCAGAGGCTACCAAACAAAGGAAGATAAATGGGTACTGTAGCAGAGTGTCATCGCATGGCCTTAAATGGATTTTCTAGGCAACCTATCACAAGGTACCACCTCCATCTATGGTTATCCGGGCTACCTATCTCAAGGCGACTACTCCATAGGGTGACTCATGCGGAACCACTTACCTTTCGTGAGGACAAGGCAATGATCTTACCAACCAGGTCTTCTCATCCCATCCTTAGCCTGTGAAAGCACTAACTGTATGGGTGAGGCTCATAATTAATCTTGTTTAGTGTTTATCTACCCAACCTACTAGTTAATTAATTACATTATCACTTGATTAAGAAACTCCTCCATGGGTTATCCAAACAACCCCTTTGTGCGGCCCCATGAAGAGCCACTCTCCCTATGACACCAAAACTAAATACAAGCAAGGGGTGTACCTCAACTCACATAAACAAAATCAACGTATACATAACTCACAACATGCGAGGCAAGAACCATCTCACAAACCCATTCCATATCATTGAAACAAGAACAAGGGAGGTACCACCCACAAAACTCAAAATCAGAGATAAGATCAATGAATCACAAAGGTCCAACCATGGAAAAATAATATAATTCAAGTTTTCTCCAATGCCTCTAGAAGTCTAAATTACTGAAAATCCACAAACTCCCACTAAGGGTAATTCAAATGCTTCGGGTTCCCAACCATCACGAAATATGACTACAAGAAATTTATTGCATAAAGTCCCCTCGATCAAAATTAACAAAAAAAGGGCAACTCACATCAAGGAACCCACAAAATGACTATATAACTTCCACAATTGCCAAAATGACAAGAGAGGAATAAAAGAGGCAATATCATAGGGTAAAAGCACAAAGTTGTGTCACACTTTATAAAGGAAACAACCAATGCTAATCCAATTTTTAAACTTGAATCACTAATAAGTGGCATATATGTTTTGAATTTTGAAATGATGCAAACTAGTAAAATATGTATTTTTTAGTATATTTTGTGTTTGTATTTTTTTAAGAAAATTAAATAATATTTAAAACTAGTTTTTAATAAATTAAAACTATAATTTAGCTGTCAATAAAATGCTGAAAAATGAAGTTGCATGGGATGTCAAACTTTTTATAGTAATTTTTTTTTTTTCTTTCAAAATTTTTGTGTATTTATAACTTGAAATTTTAGTGCATGGATATATTTTTTTCCAATTTTGATAAATATATATTTTTAAATAAATATTAAAATGTGTGTGAATAAAAAAACAACTGTTTTCATCGGACATCAACTTTCATATTAAATTTTTATCTAAAATGGAAAAAAAAATATACCATCTTAAAATAGATTCTTTTATCTAGTGCATCATATTTTTTCAAATTTTTTTAATAAGTTTTAGTATTTTTCCTTGGCATAGTAACTGATTTTTAGTATTTTTAGCCAACAATTTTGGTTGAAAAAGTTGTGGAAGTATCTAACTTAGCTAGAATGAATCTTACTAGATCATATGTTTGACCAAAATTGATTTTTAGGTAGAAATACTTAAATTCAGTTGTGTTGATAAGTTGGCTAAAAGTGTGACACAACTTTGTGTTTTTACCAACAGGCAGTGATCTTACCAACCAGGTCTTCTCATCCCATCCTTAGCCTATGAAAGCACTAAATGTATGGGTGAGGCTCATAATTAATCTTGTTTAGTGTTTATCTACCCAACCTACTAGTTAATTAATTACATTATCACTTGATTAAGAAACTCCTCCATGGGTTATTCAAACAGCCCCTTTGTGTGTTGGCCCCCATGAAGAGCCACTCTCCCTATGACACCAAAACTAAATACAAGCAAAGGGTGTACCTCAACTCACATAAACAAAATCAACGTATACATAACTCACAACATGCGAGGCAAGAACCATCTCACAAACCCATTCCATATCATTGAAACAAGAACAAGGGAGGTACCACCCACAAAACTCAAAATCAGAGATAGGATCAATGAATTACAAAGGTCCAACCATGGAAAAACAATATAATTCAAGTTTTCTCTAATGCCTCTGGAAGTCTAAATTACTGAAAATCCACAAACTCCCACTAAGGGTAATTCAAACGCTTCAGGTTCCCAACCATCACAAAATATGACTACAAGAAAGTTATTGCATAAAGTCCGCTCGATCAAAATTAACAAAAAAAGGGCAACTCACATCAAGGAACCCACAAAATGACTATATAACTTCCACAATTGCCAAAATGACAAGAGAGGAATAAAAGAGGCAATATCATGTGGCAGTGATCTTACCAACCAGGTCTTCTCATCCCATCCTTAGCCTATGAAAGCACTAACTGTATGGGTGAGGCTCATAATTAATCTTGTTTAGTGTTTATCTACCCAACCTACTAGTTAATTAATTACATTACCACTTGATTAAGAAACTCCTCCATGGGTTATCCAAACAACCCCTTTGTGCGTCAGCCCCCCCCATGAAGAGCCACTCTCCCTATGACACCAAAACTAAATACAAGCAAGGGGTTTACCTCAACTCACATAAACAAAATCAACGTATACATAACTCACAACATGCGAGGCAAGAACCATCTCACAAACCCATTCCATATCATTGAAACAAGAACAAGGGAGGTACCACCCACAAAACTCAAAATCAGAGATAGGATCAATGAATCACAAAGGTCCAACCATGGAAAAATAATATAATTCAAGTTTTCTCCAATGCCTCTAGAAGTCTAAATTACTAAAAATCCACAAACTCCCACTAAGGGTAATTCAAACGCTTCGGGTTCCCAACCATCACGAAATATGACTACAAGAAAGTTATTGCATAAAGTCCCCTCGATCAAAATTAACAAAAAAAGGGCAACTCACATCAAGGAACCCACAAAATGACTATATAACTTCCACAATTGCCAAAATGACAAGAGAGGAATAAAAGAGGCAATATCATAATGAGACCTTCAAACTGAATCAAGATAACATAAGCAATTCAATACAAAACCAACTTCAGTTACTGACAGTAATTTAGCTGATAGGGTATCCAAGGGAACCCTCAATATTCTACCTACAAGATACCCAGCGACTAATTCCCCAAAAGACTTACAATTCAACATTACATTGCAATCAAGATGTCCAATACAACAAAATATAGTCAAATTTCCCTGCATATCAAATATTCAATTATTTAAATATAACTAATTCAATTATGACATATTGTAAATAATATTTTGGAACACAACTCAATAGCCATCAAACAAAATACTCAATCAACTTAAATTCCAAATCACGCACGAAATTCCACATAAAGTAAATATCAAACTCTGCAAACTTGAAATACTTTATTTTTAAGCAACTTACAATAAACAAGTCGTCCTGAACATCTCCATAAGTAACCCATGAACCAAACACTTAAATCAATTATGCGACCACAAATTTTGATTGTAACAACGAATAAACATTGGAACACAAAGGCAATACATATTATCAATCTAACTATGAAATAATTCAAAAACAAAGCCCCTATTCACAAGACGGTATATTTCTTCTATGCACGCCTATAAAACTATCAATAGAGCTTGTGACATTTCCTTCTAAGCCTCCTAATCAATTGATGTTAACTAGAAAAACACTCTCTTATCCAACATCCATAAAACACTTATACTAATCACCTAGTATATCCACAAGGCGACTGTTAACTATCCAAAGTCAATAAGGTGCTTATCCCGACATGATATCCCATTCATATTTATTTAACTAAATCAATGAATTATTCCCCAACTTAAAGATATTCCTTTTTTTATATTAATTAATATCATACATACCTCACTTATTTATTCCTTCTTAAAATACAACAATTCCATCCATCTAATTACTACTTCTCTTTTAGGAGTACTTACTCAAATATTGAGATTACATAAGGAAAGATATTCATTCCTTTCAATCTACTCAAATAGCTTCTACATAATATCAATAAAAGAACCTAATTTAAAACATTTAACTAAGCCTTTCAATTATAACTAAATCAAAATATTACCTTATTGATCCCTACTTCAATTATACACACATTCATATAGTTGCAAGACAAAAGTACTCCAAATAACTAAATCCACGGCAAGATCACAATCTACCAACTAATCATATTTAGAAGAAATCAGTACCAAACGATAAACCAATTCATATCTTATCAACCAAAACTACATAAAATAACTCTTAAAAATATAGCATCGGAACTATAAATATTATATACATATCTACCAATCAATGAAAACCTCTTTTAATTAAAAGAGCTAAAGGGGAAAAATTATCATTTCCCTAAGTAGATAAATAAAATAAAATAAAATAGTAAAATAAAATAGCCGAGACTTATGGCATAATTCTCAATTGACATGATTGATTGAAGGCTATATAAGATGGTTTGGAGAAATTGGCTTTTCAAAATAAGAGAGCAAAGTATTCCAGTTTCAAGGCTTCTACTTAGTGTAATGGAAGAGAACAAAGTAAGAAAGGATTAGTTGTATTACTTCTATGAATAGTAATATTAGATTCATAATCAATATTAGCATCAATGATTATTAATATTAATCTTAATCCTATTAATATTAACATTAATTAATAAATTAATATTAAATCTCTTGAGATATTTATTATTATCAATATATTATTTTATGCCTATTTACTCATGTTTAACTATTAATGATTAAATTGTTTAATTAAACTTATATATTTAAGAACAATAAATATTCTCTATATGTATATCTTAATTATTTTAAAAATAATAATTATAAAATTAGAAGGATAAAGATTATCATATACATATCATTTTATTCAACCAAAATAAAGTTAAAGGAAATTTCTTTTTCCTAAAGATGCTCCATTTATACATATTCTCAATTCTTTTATTTCTTTTCTATATATATATTTTCCTCTCTACATTTTAAATTAATATTTCACTCCTTCCCATGAAGTGGGATTTTTTTAAGATGATTTAAAGAACATGGAATGTATTGATTCAAGGTTGTCCAGAAAAAAGAACTTCCATGGGGATACGTAGAGCCTTAGATATTAACTTAATTTATTACTCTTCTTTTTCTTAGTGTATTTTAAGTCATGTATACGTGGAGATACATTCTACATAAAATAACATGTTTCAATAGTTTATCCCATGACATTCCTAAGTTATTCATTTTGATTAAGGATATGATAAAATATTGCGTCCATTTGAATTTTCTACAAGGTATGCAATGCTTGAAAAGAGGAGGTGAAGCTTATAAAATTATCAATATGTTAACCTAAATGTTCCCATAAATAGAAACCTGGACGTAATTTTCATTTCAAACTTAAATGTGCTCATAAGGATCTTAGTCATAATTTTCATTTTTAATAATAATGCTCTAAAAACTCCCGTCAAAGCCTTATTTTCAGGCTGCAATACACTAAATTAGGGAAGAGAAAGGTTATTTCCAGTGAGGGAGAGAGATGGAGAAGCGACAGTCATGGTGGATACTACTGCTGAAGGACCTTGCAAATGGTCTAGGAGACATGAATGCAGAGTGAAGGAAGCATAGGCAGGGCACGTGTTCTGTTTGAAGCACACCTCTGAGCAATGTGATCTCATGAAATGCTATGGTTGTAAAATATGCACAAAATGGATTTGATGAAAATGCTTAAGAAAATTTCAAGCAAATGCAATTGGCAGGTGTAAAGCCCGATTACACAACCTTAGCTAGCCTCCTAACTACCTGCGCCAAAACAAAGCAAGAAGGATACAGGAATTTAAAGAGATACCAGGACACAGTGGGATTGATAGCCATAAAATGGTTCATGCTTTTTGGGTAGGAAACAGATCACTTCCTTACACAAGGAAGACATACGCAAGGTTAAAGAAATCAGCTTTGTATGAGAAGGCGAGAGGGTAATTGCCAGATTCAAGTCATTTACATGACGATGCGTAGCAAAAAGTTGGCAAAGAAATTTTGTGTTGCATCCGCTCCTTGGAACACCCATTAGATTTGTTGAGAACCTACCAAAATGTTTTGATTGCCACACTGCAACCACCCCTAAGATGCTTCAGGAAGAGTTCTGAGAGATGTGAACTATTTTCAATAATTAAATAGGGCCACATTCTTGTGGAGAATAATGGTGACGCTAATGAAACTACCTAAAAGATAGGCTTGCAAGTGATGCACAAGCTGCCAAAACACTAACATATGAGAGGATAAGAATTCCTACTAGACTTAGCATCATTAAAGGTTGGTTAAGACTCATCCCCTATGGATCTCCACCTTCGTAACTATGGCGAAGGTTCTTCTCAAAAGGAGCATTTAGCAGACATGCAGATAAAATTTCAATAGGTAGAAGAAAGAAAACATTGAAGGAAACCATAGGCACACATACTAACTCCCTAACCAATCAATTTCTAATTAAAAGTTAAGTTTCTAAGCTCCGAAAGTAAAATGTAATTCCCAACATCTGTACAGAAGTAGAGCACGCAAGGCATGCCTGAATATCTCTTCTAACCTTTGTCTACTCCCTTCAACCCTCTCTCTACGTCTCACTACTCTCACATCCAGATCTTCTTCGATCCCCTAGTACCCAACTTCCAGCGTTACTCCCTCAAACATTAGTGAGGCATTCTACCACCCAGATGCTTTGAACCAACCACCTCTAAAAGAATTGAAAATCCCAAACCCCCTTTTTCCCTAGATGCGTCGGGCTCAGATCCTTTTATTACAGGTACCATATTCTATCTTCTCCCTGCTGCCTTCCCGACATGAATGAGTTAAGGTCCTCCTCTAGAAAAGAAATAGGAGGCACCTAAAAGTGCATGAATGAAGTGCTTTGCATAGGGTAAAGAGGATGCAGAACAAGTGGCGAAGTGGTGTCAATAGTTTGTTAGGAAGGCTTTGACATCTACCACATCCACTCTTGAAAAGTTTCCCCCCTAGACTTGCACTCATTCCCCGATCTGCCCCAAAATCCCCCCCTTTTTTTTCCTTAAAAGCTCAATCGTCCTTCCCAATGTTATTGGGAGGCGGAAGAAGTTAATGAAGTGGGTGGAGTATCCCTACAGATTGAAACTACATCACATTCAAAATAATCCCCCTCAAACCAACCCCAAGAGCTGTCATTTTAAGAAGATAAAGGCAGGGACATTGTGTTTTGCATGCCTTCGGCAAAGGTGAGAACCTTCATTTACCATTTGATTTGATCACACAGTATGGCGGAGAACCCAAGACACCAGCTAAGTCACATATAGATTGAGAGTTGAGCTGCTGACAAGGAGCCAGGTTACTTATTAATAATTTATATCCATATTCATTTAGTATGGGACTTAAGGGACTTCAACAAAAGAGTGTAACCCATAAGTAGATTACTAGCAAAAGTTCCCTTTTTTTTTATACTTTCTTATCAACCAACAATATTATTTTCAGGTCACGATATAATAATATTCATCATTAATGAAATTATCAAATCATTATAGTTTAACAAATTAATTTAATAATTTGTTAACGATCTCCACATAATACTTTTAATTTAATAAAACTAATACTTAATATCCACATAATATCTTTTCAAGCCTAATGTATATTTATTTATTGTTTTGAATTTCAATTTTATTTAGATTACCTTGAAAACAATTTTAATCTAATTAAACAAGATCATTTAAAAAAATATCAAGTTCACCTCATAATGCAATGAAACGATAGGACCAGTGTAACATCACCAATAAACAACTTACTCACACGTCACGAAGGCCAAAAGCGGAGGGGTACTACAATCATCCTTTAGAATATTAAATATTTCTTGAGAAAAATAAATATGGAAGGCATTTTAAGACTAGAATTGTACCTTTCTTCATCTAAAACAATCTTTTCAAATTTAGAAAGAGTAATAGGACCGATAATAATACAATTCATTTCCATATAAACTATGAAAGCAATGCAATCCAAAATTTCTTGTTCCTCCACAAAAACATGATCAATTTTCATAAATAAAGAAGAGAAGTGATAAGTAGCTTCTCTATTACTATTCTTGAACTAATACAAATTAACTCCTTTAGAAGAGGTGATAGAAGAAATACAATTATTAATTCTCTTATCATTAAATAAATTTTTGACGAAAGATACATTTTTGCCCCCTTCTTGAAATAAAGTAACTCTTTGTCTTTTATTCCAAAATAATCCACATCAAGATCCCATTCATGCATCCTTTTAGACAAAGACCATTGGAGAAATGATGAGACTCTAAGTACAACAATCTACCAGAAAAAGCCATAAAACCTTCCATGATTAGGAGTTGCAAAGGAAAATTGCTATGATTCCTACAATAAAATAATTATATAATAATAAAATCAAATAAAACAACCTTTCCTTATTAGAAAAGGAAAAATTCTTAATGCTAACAAGATTGTTCCAAATTTCTTAATCTCATGGATTGAGTAAAAAAGCAAAAAAACTCAAATAAGGTTAATACTAAGGTGTGAATAGGTCCTAAAGTCCAAATTGTTAGATAAAGTACCATGTTTACACCAACACACCTTGATAAGTATAACTTAGGGAGGAAAGAAACTAATGCGTGAAAAAAATGGGTCTTGTCAACTAGGCTTGATGAGACACCCATGTAGAAAAGAGAAAAATATCTCACAAATGGAGAAAAAGAAAAACCATGAAAATAAATCCTCTCCAAAAAGGAGATGTAAAAGGTGAAGGGGGCAAGACTGAACAAGACCCCCAAGTACAACTTCCTTCTCCCTAATAATCAGTTGCAATTGGAGATAATGAGGTGATTTCAAAGGTTTAGTGAAGATGTCTACAACCTGCTCCTAGTAGGAAAATACTCTAAAGGAGATATGACCATCATGGATGAGTTTCTAAAAGAAATTCATTTGTAGCTCGATGGGCTTCATCCTTTGATGCTCAAGCAAGTTTTGTGTAATGTGAATGGTACATTGGTTATCACACATAAGAATGATAGGACTAGCTTGTGGTAGAAAAAAACTCTATCATAATCTATTGATGCCACAAAGTCTCATGGTTGGAAGGTTTTAAAACTCAATACTAATCCTTATTAGATGATAATGTACTAGTAGTTTTATTCTTTCAAAACCAACCAACTTGTCCAAAACCAAGGCAAAAATTGAACCTCAAAATTTATGGAATTCTATGAGTCAGTTCATCATCTACCCAATCTAAATAAATGAGCCCTACTATCTATGAAGCTTGTAGGGTGTACTAAATAGAAAATTATGTATTGTCCCTAATATACCTTAAAATTGGCTTGGTTTCCTTCTAATGAATACTATGAGGATCATGGAAAAAAAATAGGAGATAAGCCCAAAAGAAAAGGTGATATTAGGACATGTGTGTCAAATTCAAGTGATTTCCCACCAATTGTCTATAGAAATTAGCATCAATGTTAAGTGTGGTGCAAGTAGCATATAATGTGAAACTTGATTAAAATTTTGTAGGATATGGTTTACAATTAGCCATACTAGAGAAATGAGCAAATCAATAGTAAAATTATACTTATGTATGAAGATAACCTTAGTAGATTGAAGAACCTATAAATCAAGAAAGAAGTGCAAAATCCCAATATATATAATGTCAAAGAACTCCATCAATGAGTTTCATATATCATAAAGAATGGAAGAGGAGATACTAGTGAGAATATAATCATACATGTACAAGACTATTGTCTCAACCCCATGTCTCTTAATATACACAATTTGATGAGAGTGACAACATATGGAAGCGAATGCAAGTAGGAAGCCATTTATAGTATCATATAATTCCCTAGGATCTTGTTTGGGACCATACAAGTGATATCGTAGCCTACCAACAAGAGAAGATTCCTACAAAAAACTTGGAGGCTTCTCTAAGTATATATCCCCATGAAGATCACTAGGCCAACTTAGAGATGCAACTAGAGAAATGGCAAGGCACATAGAGTCCATCTTTTCTATATGAGAAAATATCTCGAAACAATCATTACCTTCAACTTTAAAAATGTCTTAACAAGGAGATTTTTCTTGTAATTATTAATAAAACTAGTGGTTGCATACTTGGTGTGCTACACCCACTTGCATAAATCCATATTTATACCTAGAGGAAGAGAAACTAAAACCCATGTGTGAATCTTCATCAATGAATAATAATATTCATCCATGGAATGATCCCACTCTAGAATATTGAAAGCATTTTTTTTTTTTTGGATCATTAGATATAGCATGACTCATAAGACTGGTGCTAAAATACTAATAGTGAGTGTGATAGGAATCCATAGTATCACTAGCTAAAGATCCAACCTCTTAAATAGTATTATAGGTCCATTAAGGCAAAATATGAGTAGTAGAATGTGGAATTGATAGAGTTGTAGTTGGTGGTACATAACCATCATCTAAACTAGCATTTAATACACATGTATCATCATTAGATAAAGAAGATAGAGTAGATAGTCAAGATGAAGAAGTGTATGCTGAATTTCAACTATGGGAGAGACCCATCAAACTTGACATCTCTTATGGTAGGATAAAAAAACTAATAATACTTCACATGCTCACAATAGCCAACAAAGATGAATGGTTTAATATTCTTCTCTAATGCCTTATGTTGACCATCTTGTATGGATTCCCAATATTGATTACCAAGTACCCTTAAAAAGAAAAAAATATAGGCTTGACATTGGACCAAGCCTACTCTAGAGTGATATTTAGAATTTCTTTATGGCGAATGTGTCTAAATATAATCAACATAATTGGTTTCCTCAACCCAAAAGAATGCTAACATAGATTAACATTGAACTATGCAATTGGTGTTAGGATTAAGGATTTTTTTTTAAATGTATTTTCATAAGACATATCAATGTTATCTATTTTGTTGTTGTTGTATTCTTCTTCTCCTTCTATTCTTTATCTTAGTTATTTCCTAAGTTGTTTTTTGCATACCATTACTCTATTAAAATTTGTGTAGATTAGAGAACCTATAATCTCCTCCTTATAAGGTTAAGTAGGAAGACCTAACTTGATATATGTTTTGTTAATGTTGTTATAGATGTATTGAGAGTGCTCTATAATAATGCTTCTTCATAAGCCTTGATGATTTCTAAATGAATGATGAATATCCTTAAATTTAACAACATAACACAAATACACACACTAATGTCTAAAGTAGATTCATAATGACTAGTAAAAATGTTGGCAAGGTTTAATTTAAATTTTGGATTTAAAAAAATTTGGTTTAAAATTTACAAATATAAAAAAGATTAACTCCGGCACACCCACACATGAAAATGATTAAAAGTCAACTCAAATTCTCATATAAGTAAATATCACTTATATATTTATTTTTACATATAAATATTATCATTAAAACTCCAAAATATAAATATAATTCTTTTAGCATTACAATTTCCAAGTAAAAAATATTGAGAAGACGAAATATTTTTTGTTTGTTTTTATAGTCCACACTTATTTTAACGTTGAACTCACCTAGCCTTTATAAAAAGATTCTTTACAAGAGCAAAAATTCTTTATGGGGGAAAAAAAAATGCAAACACCATTTATGTGCCCATCAAATATAGTTTTAAGTAGGATCACATCCATTAAAATACAATTATCTCGATAGTGTGTAATGTGTATGAATAATGACAATAAAACGACACTCAATTTTTATTATATATATATTCATTTTTCTAATTTAATATTTTACTTAGAAATTCTAAACACATATAGTTTAGTTTAATTTCATTTCATTTTACTATATGTTTTCTTTTGGTTTTTAATTGTATATTACAACTTTTTTTATCACATTTAATGATTGATTATTAGAAAAGGGATAGTGAAGTATTGAATTGTAGAGTTAGTCTTAAAAGAAATAAAAGGAGGTAAGCTAAAAATCTAAAAACAAAACACAAAGTAATAAAGGTTAAAAAAGATAAATTGAAAGATAAAAAAAGTGATAATTCATTTGAATTTAACAATTAAATTTTTTCTTCTAGTATACGCTTTTTAATTAAACTTAGTCCGACTGAATCATTTGAGAGTTCCAGTAAATATTAGATATTTGTTGATATAACATGTAACACCCCTCCTTTTTGTACTCGGATAATCAGGCAATGTTTTCCTATGTTATGCTTCGATCATGTTAACATGTGAATTAATGATGCTTTATGCTTTGATTATGTTAATAATGTTAGCTTTGTCAGTTAGTGATTTTGTATTGGTGAAGGGGGACGGGGTTGTATCAATCGCTTGCGAGTGCCCTACGATTCTGAGATTTCCTCTTCACGGTGTGTCTGATCATATTATGTATATATGCACGTTTGACATGCTCTTTGTTGCAGGTTGGTAGGTACATGACATCGACTCCACCTGGTTTCCAGGTTTGAGCGTGTCCATTGACCAACGGAAATTATTTGGGAGATAGTAGCTAGGTTTTCCGAACCAGGTCGTCACCCTAGTCGTAGCGTGTTGTTGGTTTGTCGTCGGGGCCAGTTGTTTTAACCTGGTCGGTTCCCCTCGAGTGTTTATTTAATTTCAAGTTTAAGTTTATGAAAGGACTTGCGTAGTTTGATTAATGATTAAATGTGTTTAGTTGCAAGCTATAAGTGATTAAATAGCTTTTGGAATTAGAAATGATGAATGTTTTGTCTTATTGATATGTTGGAAAATTAGTGTTTAGTTAATTAATTTAATTGAATTAATAAAATAATCTAATTTTGAATTAGACTTATTTTATTGATAATTTGAATTAATTGTGTAATGAATTAATTAAATTATCCCTTTTGAATTAAAAGTGCTAAAAAATTTAAATGCTTTTGTTGAAAGAAAATGATAAAATGTTTGGAATTCAATTTGGAATTAGAAAATTATTTAAAGTTATTAAAAATTCAAATATTTCTTATGCAAAGACTTTGGGGTAAAAAAGGATATTTTCTGAATTAGTTGACTTTTTTTGGAAAAGATATTTGTGTTTGAAATTTGAAATTGGAATGAAATGTTGATTTGAATTTGAGTTCAATTTTAATTAGAATTTGAATTTAATTAGAATTTGAATTTGAATGTGAATTTGGGGAGTTGGAGAAAAATGATATATTTTGTTTTAGGGTTTTCTTTCATTTCTCCATGGATTCTTGGTTTCGAATGTTTTGGTGGAGAAGCTTGGAGGAGGCAAAAATGGTGGAGTTGAAAGGGTGCTTGAAGATCTCCATGGGTAAAGCTTGCTATTTTGGGAGGAAACACAAGGTTCCATCAATTCTTCCTCATCTCTTTTGCTCATTTGGATGATTGAAAACATAGTGATAGATTCAATGGAAACTCATGGTAAAACTCTTAAATTTTGTAAATGGTAGAGAGTGTTGGAATTGAAATCAAACATGAAGTTAAACCAAGTTATGGAAAGGAAACCCAAGAAAATTCAACGTTTAATCTAGTTTTGAAAACCCATTTGCTTATTTTGAAATAAGTTTTATTTTGAATTGGGGGTTTGGATTATTGTTTCAATTTGAATATGAAATCAAATTTTGGGGTATGGGTATTGTGAATACCACCATTTATTTTGGTATATGAAAATACCCACAAATATATATATTCATATATTTGTGTTTTTAAGAAATTTTATATTTCTGGTAAAAATCTTTTAAAAAAAAAGTTGTTAATCTCGGGTCTGGTAAAACGCAGAGTTTTAAATAATATTAAATTTAATTTTTTTTTGTTTTTGGTGAGGTGGGAGGTCAAACCCCACCCCCAGCGCCGTCTGAGAAAGCTGAGATGACAGGGTCTTGGACACCTGACCCGTGTGGGGAGGCGGTGGGTGTCTTTGTGCACCTCCCCGCCCACAGCAAGCCTGGTAAAGCCCTACCTTTCAAAGTTGTTTGGTTTTTTTTATTTATTAGAATTTAAATTTTTTTAAATAAATATTATTTTATATTATATTTTTATATAATATTTATAATATTTAATATTATATATTATATAAAATATAATGTATTTAATATTCAGTTATTTAATTAAATGAAATCTGGTTTAAGATTAAAATATATTTTAATTCTATTTGTTAAATCATAAGGTTTTTTTAGAAATGTTTAATTGAATGATATAAGTTATTTGATATATTTTTAAATATTGAGGGTTTTAAATTACTTGTTAAAATAGTAGTTGTTAAATCAAATATAATTGTATATGAAGGTATATTCAAACTTGAATATTTGTTGTATTCGACCTGTCATTATGCTTTTATATTTAACTGTATGGATTTCGCAGTGGTGGTTTATTCTAATTAGATGCGTTAGGGGTATCATAGTCCAAATGTCTTAAGACGATTATCGTCGTGCCTTAGCGGCAAGAGTGGAGTTTAGAAAATCTTATTTTTTATTTGAATATTGATTTTAGTTGATGGAGTAACCTATGTTACAAAATGGATTAAGTGATTTAATTGAAATGTTATTTATTAAATACCTTGAGTTTGATTATGTTAGTGAAACTTAGGGAGAACGGTGGATTTAAATTTTAACTAGCAGCTGCATCATTAAAGTGTTGATTATGAATATGGTACGAAATTTAGAGTAAATGATCTGTTCTTTATGTGTTCCAATGTCGTGATTAGAAATGAGATCAATTGACTAGATCAATGCAAGTCATGAAATCTGTGTTTGAATGGATTTGAGAAATCTGAACATTGGCTTACCTATGTGTCTGAAATGTTTTCAATGTTTAATTGTATGCTTTCGAGGTTGTGAAATGAGAGTGAATGCTTTGTGAATCTTCCTGATATGGGTTCATTTATTGTTAAGAGTGGTTATTCGTGATTTTTTTATGATTGTTGACTTTAAGTCGTTTCTTGTTGGTCATGTAAGTCTTCCAGCCGTGTTTCTTGAGATGATGCTATGTCTCTTATGTTTGGCTTTGGCTACCTTGGATTATGTGTGAGTTAAGCTCAAGTGGTTACCTGGTTCTTTGAACGGGTTGTGTGACCTTGTGATTCATGGTTCAATCGAGTTTCAGTTGTTTTGTGGGTTGTTGTTATGTTAGTCAACCTTGTGTTAGCCTTGGGTAGTGCACGTTTTGGTTTCAGTTTTGGACATCCGTAGTGATGTGATGCCTGTTGAGGTGTTTGGTTATTTGTGATAAATGTTAGTGCATTGTCTACCCTTGGCATGTGGTTGAGTTATGTGTTGTCGATAGGGGAGTGGCTTTCAAACGAGCGCCGGGCCCAAAGTGGTACCAGGATAACTCGTGTGAGAGTCGGTTAATTAAGTGAAAATTAAATTAACTTACTAGGGAGAGAGTAGCTTTGAACATTAATAAGATAATTTAGCCTCGCTCATTGGCTCAAGGGCTTGTACGAGACTTGAGATGAGTCGGGAAGGCCTGGAATGGCAAGATCATTATCTCCTCTTTGCAAGAGATAATCGATTCTGCTCTGGTGTGCATGTGGGGCCGGAAGTCGGTTGAGGTTTCCAGGATATCCCTAGAGGGGGGCCGGGACCTAGGAAGACTTGCCAGGAGATCCCATGCAGCCTTTGTGATGACACTCCTCCTATGACAGCAATCGGTATGGTGTTGTACCGTTGGTTTATTTTTGTACAGTGATGGTACTTGATTTTGTACTCTGGAAGCATTGTAACCATTGTGTTAAGTGATGTGGGTTTTGTCCTTGTTTCAGTTCAGTGTATGTGTTATCTTGTGTCTAGAGGTGCATGGTCTTGTCTAGGAAATCCTTGTTACTATCTCCTAGCACGGAGGGAGTGGGGCCTTTGGGCTCCACGTGGTCGGGAGGCGTGCATTTATTTTCCGTTGGTTCTTCTTCATGTTCGTGTGTTCGTGATTTCCGCTGGAGAGCTCGTGGGAATCAGTTTCTTCTCTCACTTCATTCTTTTAGCTCTTATTGTATTTTATTACCCCTCAGATGTTATCGAGGTGGAATTGTAATTGTAATTATGAGTATTGGACTTACCTCATTTGGGGAATGAGTGATGTAACCTTATTGTAAATGTTAAATTGGAATCTTGAGGTAATTATTTATCCTTGTTGTAATTTATCTTGAATGGAATGTATGTTGGTTCATTTCCTTAAGTGGTTAATGTTTCAGTTTTTGTTAATGTTATTTGATGTTGGGTTTTTAAGTAATCTTTGTCTCGTGGCCTTAGAGGTTGTTGGCAATATGTATTCACCTTGCATGTTATGGGTACTTAAACAAAAAAAAAATTGGTACGTTTAAGTAGTGAATTGCAACTTCCTCTAGGGTTGCGTGGCGGGGCATTACATATGGTATCAGAGCCTAGGTTTAAACATTGGAAACTCTGAAATTATGTTGGACCCATTATGTTGTAAGTTGTGTAGGTTTATACTCTGGGCACTATGAGCCCATTGTATTGACCTAGTTGTTTTCTCTTTCGTGTTGTTTTCCTTTTTGGGTTGATTTCTCTTGTTTGCTGGGAAGTTGTCGTTAAGTGGTTTTGGTCCAATGGTGCAGGAAACTAGTGGAAAGGGTAGGATCCTCGGTGTAGTGCGCAATGCACCGATATCCTTTCTATTGGAAGAATGCATTATGGACGATTGTGTTGTGTGTGATTTTGAGATGTTGTGTGCGGTGGACGACAATTAGTTTGTTGTTGCTTCCACCCTTGCATGTCTTTTGTTGAATGCTTTTGTGAGGGTTAGGCTCGCAAGCCTACCAAGAGGTGTGTTTTGTTTGGCTTCCTCGTCGCTTGGCTTTTCGTTGTGTAAAGGGTTGAAACCCTTGAGTGAATTCTTGAGTGTGGTTGTAGTGTGTTTGTTGGGTGTATTCCAAGTGCTTGATATGGCAAGATAGTCATAGATCTCTTTCCTTGAGTGCCTTAGTATGGCATTTGTATCTTATGAGAAAATGTTTAAGTATTCATGAAGGTTTGTTTCTTAGGTCAAACCTTGGGTAAAGGACCTAAGTCCCCAAGTTGTATTCATATTTATGAAAAAGGTATAATATGAATAGAAAACTATTTTGTAGTATGTAAAAGTTTAGAGAAATAAAGGATTAGTGAAACAGTTGCATGTTAAAGATAAATGCATTATAGGTGCATATGTTGTTGGTGAGGCTTATAGTCCCCAACTTTATTGTTTAATCTTAAGAAATCATGTTGATGGTTAGATTATTGTACCTAGATTCAAAATGCAAAATGTCGAATGAATGTTGAAGTGATAATGTTGTATATCTTGTCTGAAGTAATCTTGTAATGATATTGATTTATATGTGATCTTATGGAGTTTGTGGTAGGGGAGCTTGCAGGCTTCCAGGAGTAAGCCTGACCCTAGGGGGGGAGGACGTAACACCCCTCCTTTTTGTACTCGGATAATCAGGCAATGTTTTCCTATGTTATGCTTCGATCATGTTAACATGTGAATTAATGATGCTTTATGCTTTGATTATGTTAATAATGTTAGCTTTGTCAGTTAGTGATTTTGTATTGGTGAAGGGGGACGGGGTTGTATCACTCTCTTGCGAGTGCCCTACGATTCTGAGATTTCCTCTTCACGGTGTGTCTGATCATATTATGTATATATGCACGTTCGACATGCTCTTTGTTGCAGGTTGGCAGGTACATGACATCGACTCCACCTGGTTTCCAGGTTTGAGCGTGTCCATTGACCAACGGAAATTATTTGGGAGATAGTAGCTAGGTTTTCCGAACCAGGTCGTCACCCTAGTCGTAGCGTGTTGTTGGTTTGTCGTCAGGGCCAGTTTTTTTAACCTGGTCGGTTCCCCTCGAGTGTTTATTTAATTTCAAGTTTAAGTTTATGAAAGGACTTGCGTAGTTTGATTAATGATTAAATGTGTTTAGTTGCAAGCTATAAGTGATTAAATAGCTTTTGGAATTAGAAATGATGAATGTTTTGTCTTATTGATATGTTGGAAAATTAGTGTTTAGTTAATTAATTTAATTGAATTAATAAAATAATCTAATTTTGAATTAGACTTATTTTATTGATAATTTGAATTAATTGTGTGAATTAATTAAATTATCCCTTTTGAATTAAAAGTGCTAAAAGTTTTAAATGCTTTTGTTGAAAGAAAATGTTAAAATGTTTGGAATTCAATTTGGAATTAGAAAATTGTTTAAAGTTATTAAAAATTCAAATATTTCTTATGCAAAGACTTTGGGGTAAAAAAGGATATTTTCTGAATTAGTTGACTTTTTTTGGAAAAGATATTTGTGTTTGAAATTTGAAATTGGAATGAAATGTTGATTTGAATTTGAGTTCAATTTTAATTAGAATTTGAATTTAATTAGAATTTGAATTTGAATGTGAATTTGGGGAGTTGGAGAAAAATGATATATTTTGTTTTAGGGTTTTCTTTCATTTCTCCATGGATTCTTGGTTTTGAATGTTTTGGTGGAGAAGCTTGGAGGAGGCAAAAATGGTGGAGTTGAAAGGGTGCTTGAAGATCTCCATGGGTAAAGCTTGCTATTTTGGGAGGAAACACAAGGTTCCATCAATTCTTCCTCATCTCTTTTGCTCATTTGGATGATTTGAAAACATAGTGATAGATTCAATGGAAACTCATGGTAAAACTCTTAAATTTGGTAAATGGTAGAGAGTGTTGGAATTGAAATCAAACATGAAGTTAAACCAAGTTATGGAAAGGAAACCCAAGAAAATTCAATGTTTAATCTAGTTTTGAAAACCCATTTGCTTATTTTGAAATAAGTTTTATTTTGAATTGGGGGTTTGGATTATTGTTTCAATTTGAATATGAAATCAAATTTTGGGGTATGGGTATTGTGAATACCACCATTTATTTTGGTATATGAAAATACCCACAAATATATATATTCATATATTTGTGTTTTTAAGAAATTTTATATTTCTGGTAAAAATCTTTTAAAAAAAAAGTTGTTAATCTCGGGTCTGGTAAAACGCAGAGTTTTAAATAATATTAATTTTTTTTATTTTTTTTGTTTTTGGTGAGGTGGGAGGTCAAACCCCACCCCACCAGCGCC
>VDFB02329698.1:0-21750 GCA_007258455.2 Sequoia sempervirens
TAGGAAGTTGACGTCCCTGAAGCTCTAATGTTGAAGGCTATGGACAATCTTAAACTAGTGTTGGTTGGCAAGTTTTTGGCCTATCATATGAATATCAAACTAGTATGTCAATGGGCTATCTTGACATGGAATCTTAAAGGAAGTGTCTCTATAAATGTTATGCCAAGAGGTATATTCCTTTTCTCCTTTGTTTTTTATGAATATATTATTAAGGTGTTAACTGGTAGTCCTTGGGCCTTTGAATTTGGGTTTAAGAACTTTCTTTCTCTCTGCAAGTGGAAACCAAGTTTTGACTCTTCGACTAAACTAGGGGCCACGAATCCAACTTGGGTTCACCTGTTGAGGTTACCCCTTGAGTTTTGGGAGAGGGATATCTTGAAAGAGATAGCTAATTTTTTTGGTAACCTTCTGGCCATTGATAAGATCACTCAGGAGAAGTCTAGACTTGTCTATGCTCGTATTTGTGTTAATGTGGCTATTAATACAATCCTTCCAACTTTTATCCTCCTTAAGTCAAAATTTGGAAAATAGATCCAACCTTTGGAATATAAAAATGTCTGTCATTTCTGTCAACTTTTTAAGAATTTTGGTCACCTCATTGACTCATGTGAGAAAAAATCTATTGAGGGACCCAAGTTGTTACTGAGAATTCTCTCTCTAGGCAGTTACCCAGGCCCTCTACGGTTGTTTTTGTTGCTTAACCCCTTGAAAATTTTTCTGCCCCTATGGATACTATCCTCTAAGGGAGGGAATTCCCAATCTATGGCTTGGGAGCTATTCTGGCTAAACCTCTTGTTGTTTCTAATGATTTGGCTAACTTGAACGTCCTAGTTGTTGCCCCTTTAACCAATTTCCCAACACTGGGCTTCCCAAAAAAAGAGATGCCTACAACAAGAGAAGAAGTGAATATGGAAAATGGGGATGAAACTAAGGGGGTCCCCCATATGGAGGCCAATTTGCAGATGTCCCTAGGGAAGGTTCTTGAATCTGAAGTGGGTGTTGATTTGGAAGAAGGTAAACTAGTGCATTCTGACACCAACCTATCCTTAGAGGAAATGTCACTTTTGTCTCAAAAGGAGGCAGGTAATTTGAATGAATCATTGGCCTTGTTGGGATTTCCTCCTAATCCCAGTGATAAAGAAGATGAGGATGACTAGTCACAAGCCCCAATTAAATCAAAAAAGAAAAAGAAGCAAGATGTTGGAAGGGGAAATAAGGTTGGTAGACCATCCCAAAAGGATTCCAGAACCAAAGACACTGTTAGAGATGTGGTTGTTGGGAAACAAAGAACATTGGATTCGATCGTGGGATCGAATTCCAAAAAGAAGTAGCTATGGTTATTCCTTTCTGTGGTTTTGGTGTTGATGTCCCCAGTTTTTTTTCCAATGAATTATATCTCCTGGAATATAAGGGGCCTAAATAGCTCGTATAAATAGTTTTTAGTTAAAACTTGTATCCTGGAAAATAAAGTGGATGTTCTCCTCCAAGAAACCAAGATGCTAAAGGAAACCTTTGATAAGGCTATTTTGAGTATCTAGCCTGAAGTGAATTATTTTGTTAGTGAGGCTGAAGGAGCTTTGGGAGGTATTTCCACCCTTTGAAATTCCTCAAAATTAAAAGGAACTCTGTGCTTAGCTAGTAGGAATAGTCTGATGGTTTCCTTGGAAGATCTTGCTATGTAGGAGAAATGGAATCTAATAAATATCTATGCTCCCAACTTGAGCAGGGATAGGTTGCTACTTTGGGAGCATCTAAATGATGTTATTAAAAATAGAAAGGATGATCATTGGATGTTGGGAGGGGATTTCAATTACCCCCTTCTACCTTCAGAAAAGTCAGCGAGGTAGGATGACTGTTATGATAGCATGATGGAGCTAGCTGAATTCCTAAACCCTACTGGGCTTATTGATATCCCTCTTCAAGGCTCCAAGTTCACTTGGTCTAATAGAAGGAATGGAAACCAACAGATCTAAGTCAAGTTAGATAGGTTTTTGATCTCTTCCAATTGGAATATCTCCCAATACCTCTCTCTAGCTGCTCTCCCAATGTTTGGCTTTGATCATAATGCTATAGTGCTTAAAAGAAATGTTGATCACAATAGGGGACCTTTCCCTTTCAAATTTGAAATAATGTAGATCCTTCACTTGGATTACTCTTGTTAAATTTTGGTGGGAGGAACCTATAAGTGGCACCCCTATGTTTTTCCTGGCAAAGAAGATTACGAGAATCAAGAAGAGAGTGAAAGGGTGGAATAAGGTGACCTTTGGGAATATCTTTGAGATTAAGAATGCTCTGGGAAATAGCTTAAATGAAGTTCAGGATAATATGGAGGCTAGTCTTATGGATGATAAGACATGTGCAAAGGAAAGAGACCTCATGTCCCAATGGTTTAAGGTAAACAAAAAGGAGGAAATATTTTGGAAACAAAAATCTTGTGTTCAATGGCTAACTAAAGGGGATTGGAATACCAAATTATTCCACCAATCTTCCTTGAAACACATAAGCAAGGATAGGATTAGATCTCTTATGAAAGATGATGACACTCTCTTGTTTGGTGAAGCCTCAGTGGGGGAAGCTAGTCTATGGAAACATGTTCTTTCTAAATGACTATGATGTTGTTTCAGGCTAGTTTATCAACTATGAAAAAAGTAAGATATACTTCTTTAATACTGACCAAATTGTGAAGAAAAGATGGTGAATATATTGGGATGTCAAGAAGTGTCCTACCTGTAGCCTACCTTGGGTTACCTATTATTTCTAGAAAGTTGGAAAATAATTATTGGAATCAACTGATTGAGAGAGTTCAAAAAAAGTTGGTAGGGTGGAAGGGGAAACTTCTTAGCTTAGTTGGGAAGATCCAACTACTAAAATATTCCTTACAGAATATTCATATTTACTACTTGTCTCTCTTCAAAATTCCAGCCTTTATAGGGGAAAAAATAGAACAGATTCAGAGAAATTTATGTGGTCAAGAACTTAAGAGAAAAACAGACTATCTCTATTTAGTTCGGAGAAAGTTTGCACTCCTAAAAGTGTTGGAGGATTGGGGATAAGGAGAATCAAATTGCTTAATAAAGCCCTAACTGCTAAAGTGGGATGAAACGTTCTAGAAGGGTCAAAGGAATGGGTGAATATTTTCCAAGCCAAGTACTTGAAGAATAGAAACCCTGGCTATTTCCTCTCTATGATTGACCTGCCTAGTGGTTATGTCCTATGGAATCACCTTGATAAAATAAAAAATGTGTTGAAATTGGGGGTTAGAAAGAGAATTGGAAATGGTAAAATCTCTAATTTTTGGAAAGGATGCATGGATTGAGACTTCTACTCTCTCTTCAACTGATGGCTTGAATCCCCTCAAACAAAGCTTAACCAAGATATGTGGCAAAAAGGTGTCATATTATGTCAATTGGGAGATGGATGAACTTAAGTAGAAAGAGTTTAATATGCTATTAAGGAGGGCTAATTTAAGAGGTCAGAGACAGATTAATTGGTGTCCAACCCTATTAAGGCTTCACAATATAATAGGGGAGGTGAAGTGGTTTGCTAGTGAAAGGGAAGATGAATGGATGTGGAAGGGGAGCTCATCAGGCTATTTTTTTGTTAAACATGCTTATACGAGGAATTGGTAAAGCCCTTGTTAGACAATAGAGATCACCAATGGGAAAAAGTGTGGCTAAAGAACATGGTTCCTAAAATTAACTATTTTTGGTGGGCTTCCTCACATGGAAAAAATGTTACTATTGACAACCTGGTCAGAAGAGTGTTCTAGTTGGTTAACCGATGCTCCCTTTGCAAACAAGATGAATAGTATATAATGCATATTTTCTTTCACTATCAGTTTTATAAAGATGTTTGTTATTTCTTCCTTCCATTGTTCATTGATTGGGTTTTTCCTCACACTATGAAGTAATTTATAGAAAGTTGGTCAAATTGCCCCTTTTCCCATAAAGTTATTGTTGATCTTTGGAACCAAGTTCCCCCCTTCGTTACTTGGGGAATATGGAAGGAAAGGAATAACAAGATCTTTAGGGAAGTTGAGAGAAGCAGCTATGTGGTTAGTATGATAATAAAAGCACAGGTTAAGGAAAATATGGAGGTTGGAAGATACAACTTCTCCAAAGTTTGGCTGAATTACAAAGAGATGAGAATAAAGCAAGTATGGGGTATAAGGAAGGATCTCACAAACCTACATTAGACCATGATTTTAGCCAAAAATTCTAGAGTGTGGGTTCCTCCTGAAAGAGAGTGGATTAAGTGTAATTTTGATGGGTGCTCTAAAGACAACCCATGTATGGCTGGGGTAGGGGGTCTGTTTAGAAATCACAAAGGGGACTGCATTGTAAGCTATGGTGTTAACTTGGGAGTTTTTTCTAATAACAAAGTTGAGGCTATGGTTGTTTTAGGGGGCATAATGACTCTAAAGGAGTATGGTTTTAAAAATGTAATTCTAGAAGGAGATTCTAAGTTAATTGTGGACATATTGAATGGAGTTGCTACGCCTCCCTAGGATTTGAAAAATATCATTGATAAGTGTCTGTCCCTTAAGATTTATTTCACTAACTATAAGGTGAACAACGTGTATGTAGAGAAATGAATAAGTCTGCTAATTGTGCTACCAACGAGGTACTGAGGTGTATTGGGTGGACCTGTTGGGTTAATAATAACCTGTCGATGTCATTAAGGGACATGGTTCTAAAAGAAAATTTTGAAAATGATTACAACTTACAAATTTTAGGATTGGAAGTGGCAGGGGAAGCATTCAAGATCTTGTGATATTATGGGAATGCAAATTAAATTAATGATGAGTTAAGTGGTATGGTGTCGATCTTGAAAATCTTCTATGGAGGTAAAAATAATCATTATCTCCTTCCTGAGATGATTAAGGCTCACATGGATATTATCAAGTTGAGGAGGGATGTCAAATCCAAATGTGTTGATAAGCCTAATGTCAACTCCTCCTGTAATCATGAAGAGTTTCAATGTATGAATATTAATGAGCCTTTGATTATTTGCAAAAATAATCATGATATCTTAGCTATGGGAATTGTGTCTTTGGCTTCCCCTAAAAGAAAGTTCTCAATTCCTAATTATTTAAGGATTATTTTGAAACTGTGAGTAAAATTTCCTTCTGCAAGTCTGGTAGGGAGCCGAAGAGGTGTGTGGTGATGAAGAAAATCTTGTGGCATTTGAAGAACTTGCAAAGCACTAAGATGGGTGGGTTGAGGAAGCATACAAAGCCTCCAAATTTCTAGGCACTTAAATAGAATACAAACTTCTAGAGATTGTTTGAAAAAGTAGGTATGGTTCCTTTCTTCGAATCTATGAAGGGCTATAATGAGTGCCTTACTGTGAAATTCACAAATTTGTGGAGGAAGGGAAATGTTGCTATTGGTGCTGTTAAGTTTGAGGTGATGGAAAAGTTTATCACAAAAGCTACGGGATAGTAGAATCAAGGCATAAAGGTGGAAAAAAAGAGTGGGGACGACTACTAGATGTATGTGGACAAGTTTATTCATGATGGGGAGAATCTGAAACACTTTCAAAATGGGTATGCGAGGTTAGAGCTCCCACCTCCTTATGCCCTAGTGAGTTTGTTTGTTATGAGGTATTTTACATTGGAAGGAAGATACATGTTTGTGCATGCATATCATTTTCCATTGTTAAATCATATTAGGCATGATGAAAGAATAAATTTTCCCTTCTATTTACTTTCATCCCTACAAATTAACATAGAGAAAGGTGCTAACCCTCCCTTGCATTAAGGTTTGATGCTTGCTTTGTACAAGCATGCTATTGCATTAAACCCTCATGGAAACCCTCTTGTTGCTAGATTTGATAATCCTAATTGCAATGATGGTGATAATGTTGAACCCCCCAAGGATGGAAACCCTACTGAGGAACCTAATCCTCAAGTACCTCCTATTGTTGCTGCTAGAAAAGTGTTAACCCTTGCTAAAAGCCCTTCCCCTACTGCTAAAAGTATAAATTCGTCTACCCCTGTGGCTCTGAAAATTTCTCCTAAAAGTTCCATTGAGTCTAAGTTAGTGAAAGAAACTCGAGAGAAGAGAAAAAATTCTCCTCTTCTCCTGGAATTACCCGAGTCTAAGAAGATTAAAAAAGACCTAAATACTCAAAATGAAGTTATTATGTAATTAGTGAAGACAAAGAGGGCACACAAACTAAGAATTAGAAAGAAATGAAGCAGGGTCAAGGTAGTGGTGGTAGTGGTGGCCATAGGTCTACTCACTTGGAAAAGTTTTCTTCCAATGATAGGAAAGGAAAACAAAAAATCTATATGAATGAAGAGGAAGAGTTGGAAATTGAGGAATTCGAAGCCCAGGTAAATGAAGAAACTGATGGGAAAAGTCGAGTAATTGCTTTCTCTTTTGATGTTGTTTAATGATTGCTCTATTTTTTTGTCTTTCTACTTTCAGATCCCGGACTACTATTTCTTAATAGCTTTGTTATGGTTTAGGACATGTTGGTATATGGTGGACTTGATTAATGGTCTTCGCAGCTTTAAGTACTCTAGTAGTAGTTTTTGTTTTTGATTGATTATTATCAAGTTCTATGGTTATGGTTATGATATATGGCCTACGTGCCACCTTGGATAGCTATCTTTTTATGTTGGTTGGTGGTGATGTTTTCCCACCCTGTTTTTCCTTTTTTGAGTTTTGGCTATAACCATGGGATCAAGGTCCTTTCCCTTCTAATCTAATAAAAAATAATTATTTAATTTAAGAAGGATGTTGAATGTTAATAAAACAATTAATGATAATTTTTTAATTAAATAGAGGAATAAGTGTGATTAAAGATGTAATTAAATAAATATGATTTTTTTAATTAATCAAGAAGATTAATGATAATTAGGACATAATTAAATAAATAAGGTCTATTTAATTAATCAAAAAGGGTGATTTAGTATGAATTAATTAAATAATACAAAGTCACTTAATCAATAGTAGAATATAATATTTGATAATAATTAGATAATGAGGTATTATTTAATCATTAGGGAGAAGAGTGAAAATTAGCAAAAATGGTCTTACTTGCAAACCAGGACAATTTCAAGTATTTACATTTTCCCCCTCTTTGATACAATGTATTTTTATAGATTTGTGTCAAAGAAAATACAAAAAATTAGGTTCAAGAGTTACCTTGGTATGCCCCAATGACAGTGAGATAGCATGGTGCCCCCTCAAAAAAAATTGCAAAAGTTTCAAACATTTCCAAAAATTGGAAAGTTATTCTAACAGGCTAAATTGATAGTGGGAAACACATTGGTATCAAAAGATTTTGATTTTAGGGCATTTGGGGTACCCATATTTGGGTTTGAAACTCAAGGTTGATGCGTCCAATTATGAAGAGGGGCCCTCTTAGGTCAAAAATGTTTATAAATAGGCCTTAGGGGGGTCTAAATCCTTATTTGTGCATTTTGTTTTTAGAATTTTTAATGCTCTTGTGTGAGAGTTTGTTATAGAGCAGCAAAGCTATGGTGCCAATTCAAATCAGTTCACATCGAGGATATCACATGAGGACCTTCTAATAGCCCAAGGGATTGGATAGTGTGGTATGCAACCCTTCCTTGCTTTGTTTTTTTAAATTTTTTTTAGATTTTAGGGGCAAAAATTGACCAAACAAATGCGGTGCAGTTTCTGTACCACAACTTTCATTGTGTTCACCGCATATGTAGGTGGATGCACATCATCCATATGGTGTAACAAAATCATTTTCTCGAGCTACATTTGTAGGCTTCTCAAAAATACAATGTGCACCACATGTGTAAATGTGTGATGCATATGTAGGAAAAATAGCCACATATGTCAATGTGTGACACAAGTGTGTGTTAGTGCACCACATCTATCAAAAATTTCCTAAAAATGACTATAAGCTACATTTGTCAATCAAATTTATTGTAAAGTGCACCACATCTGACTGTTGAAAAAATTTACTTAGGTTTTTGCAAAATTTTCAATGTGCAAAAGTTTCAATAGGTTCATTTAGGCATCTTGATTGACATAATGTTCTTTTTAAGTGCAAGAGAGTTTTTTGCTGATCTATACATGCAAGAGCCATCCTTCTTTCAAACTGCAAGATCTCCTAGGTGATTCAAATAGAGATACTTTGTATGCATTAGGTTTGTATCATGCTTGAGATCTCAACTAATAGGGGATTTCTCACTACCTTGGCTGAGACGTGGAATTCAGAGGCGAGTTCATCCCATCTACCAAATAGTGAGGCCACCATTACTTTGGAGGACGTATATCATATTCTTCAGCTTCCTATTCATGGTGAGTGAGTAATATATGATCTTGATTTTGATTTGGGGGCTATGCAGAGGTTCTTCAAGACCATTGATATCAGATTTGAGGAGTACGAGATCTATTAGGACACCCTTGTAGATAGGTATGATTGATTGATTGTTGTTGTATACAGTGTCCTCACCGAATTTGTTGCTCCAGATAGACATGGCCATGAGTTTCTTGTTGGATGGGGCCAAAATCTAGCCAACATGGAGGATGAGACCATTTATGCTTGGGGCCCATGTATGCTTGTCATATTGTATTTATAGTTGCATGATGTTTCCTATAGAGGCACATAGTCTATCAATTGTGGTACCACCCTGCTTATGGTTTAGGCTTGGGAGCACATCATTATGTTCCAGCTAGTGACAGACAGAGTTACCACCATATTTATCTTATGTATGCATTTATGGTGAAGTTGTTATATAAATTTATTGGCAACATGCTATTGATTTACTTGATTCATTCACATGGAGGCCATATAGGTAGTGCACCCCTTGGGTTGATAATGTTGAGCATCTACCCTATTGTTGGTAGAGTAGGTATCTGATTGGATGCATCATAAAGATCTAGCACATTATAGAGCGATAGTTTTTGGAGTGAGTACTCAAAAAGTTCAATGACAGATAGGAGGAGCTTATTGGTGTCGCAAATTTTATGAGATCAACTTGCAAGGTGTCACAATGGGGAATGATGATTAGTGTATATGTGTCAATCTAGAAGTTTGAGTAGCTACAACCTATTTAGTGGGGTTCCCTAATAGAGCTAGCAAATACAAGTACTATTCCTAAGTTCAATGCATGGTGGGCTTGACACAGGCCGGTGTCATTGATAGATCCAAATGCACCACGTTAGGAAATATTGCATTCAATCCACAATATTAATCCATTTCCCACATAACCCCATGAGAGATAAACATGCATACAAGTAACCACAATGCATAGATCAAATAAACAAGCCACAAGATAACACAAGATATACTATGGGAAAACCCTAAAGAGGGAAAAACCCAGCCTCCAAAAGCATCCATACTCCATCATATTATACAACAATAAAGCAATACAAGAGTTACAATGAATACCTCTAAAGCATCAAGCCTTTCAATGAATCCTCACGTGTTTAAGCATGAATCTACACATCCCATGACATGCTTCACATATGCACTCCTCAGAAAGACTCAATAATGATAGCCCACTCACCCATCCAAGCTTAACCACTAAACATTTGCTTGCTTTTATAGACTCAAGCTCACACAAATACAACTAAGTGGTAAAATAAAACCTTGTACCACAAAACCATATGAATGCAAAACCACTAACCCCTTATTTAATATTGGGTACTAAGTTTTCACTTTATTTAATATTTTCCCAATATTAAATTATTATCACATGTGTCCCACATTAAATAATTATACAATGTTACAATACAACATAAAATGGTCCCATATAATTACCTAGTGTGAATAACCACACCACCATAGAGGTGCATCACAACTAAATAATTATTTAATTACAACATTATAATAAAGCAATTTTATGCAATGGTGTAGAACACCATATCCCAACATTCTCCCACTTGTTGTATACATTGCATAAGTGATCAATACATGAAATATATCACCATATCCATACATGAAACCACATGAACCTCCATAATGCTATCATGCTCCATCAAGATTCCTAGAATAAGAACAAAGTGACCACCATCTCAAGCAAGAACTCCTCTCATTCTCCAACGTGTAGAAAAAACCCACATGATTGGAAATATCAAAGGCTCTAACCAAGTTTTTGTCATGAAGAAAAAATACCACATGATCATAAAAAACATCCATAACACATGCTAATACATTCAACCATCCATACCTCCTATATAGGTGTAAAATTGCACCCCTTTCAATTTCACTTACATGTTTGTATCTGCTTTAGTGTCCACTCCCTTAGCATCTTCAGTAGGCTCACTTTAGCCCTTGCATCAACCTTTTTCCCTTCTCAGGATGCTCAAAAACCCCTTTTCAGCAACTACCCTTCATGCATCAGCTTTACATCTAACTTTGGGCTTTTCCTATTCTCGTCGTTTTGTAGTGTAACGTGTCCAGAAAATAGTGTGCCACGCTAGCATCCTGCAACATTTCAACACTAAAATAGGTGTCTCCGACATGCTTGCCACTTTGCTTCACCTTTTTTCAGTGGTAATGGCTGAGAATGCCTTGAAATTGCTAGAGAAGCTTCTTTTTTCTCCTTAAAATTAGTCTTTTCACTCTAGATTTGCATCTTCTAACTTTCTCTAACTTCTTCTAGCTCCTCTCCTTTGCTTCTAGCTTCTCTCTTTCTTTGGCTTCAACCTTCTACTCTCTAACGCTTGCTTACATAGCTCCCTATAGCTTGTTATGGAAGCTTCAAGCTCTCTCAAGATCTCTTAGCAATACCCTTTTGCAACACTCTTAGCTCTTGCAACTTTGTCTCCTTTACTTCACGCTTGCGAGCATCTTGGGATTCATATGCCCTTCTTATTGCATTTGTACTTCATGATACAAGTTCTCCTCCTTGAGTGGGGATTGATTTTATCACCTCTTTTGTGATACATGTTCTCCTCCTTAAGTAGGGTTTGGTTTTATCACTCTTACTTGGTGGTGTGGGTTCTACTCCTAAGCGGGTTTTGCTTTCACCACATGCTTTGTTCATTTCTCTTTCTCTCTATCTTCTTGGCTATTTATGGAGGTGGGAACACCAAAACGGGGGTTTGACTAAGGCAAACCCCTATACAACCCCAATAATTTATCTAAATATCACGCATGCAGGTATTGAAGACATTCACGTGCTAGAGGCTTTGTCACTTGTGTGGTTGTGAGCATCTTCTTTCCTTTCTTCTCCTTATCTTTCATCATTTATACTTTACTTTGTTTCAGTCCTATTACATTCTATTTCTTTATCACATTCTGTAAATTCTTAACAACCAGAGTAGAAGAAATAATTCTGTTGTTTTCCTATGATAAACTCATTCTTTGGTCCATACGAAACACCAACGCACCTCTGGGATGCCAATGCGTTGTGCTATTTTTTGTATTCTATGTTGTCATACTTTGGTTGAGAGCTTGTCAATTTGTCAAGAAAATATCTATGACCTGCTCTTTCAGATTCTAGAACTCTTGCCACTGTTCCTGAGGTAGTTTAGGGCAGTTCGCCCCATGAGGCTCTCTAAATGAAGATAACTCATGAGTAGCGAATCTCCCTTCTCTACACATAGTAAATGAATTTAGATAGAAGTTGTGAGTACTTGTTACTTGTTAAATAGATCTCCTTGTAAGGCTCTTGATTCAAAAACTTAGAAGTGTAGATAGGTAAGAAAAAAATTATTTCACATTGAAAGGTTTTTGGCTACGAGGCATATGCTCTTATACCTAAATAAACATGATATAAGCTAGATTCATAAGCTAAAAGGTGTATTTTTAATGGATTTGACCTTGAACAATCAAAAGATAAATAAAAGGTAAGGAGAGTGCACTTTGAGACCAAGTAAGAAGATGCATCTCAAGAAGAACAAAGAGATGGATTTGGGGGTGAGGATGAAGAAGAGGATCTTTAGATGATGATTTTGAGAAAAATAAAGAGGTTAGAGAAGATAATCAAGAAGAATTTGAGAAAATTTGAGAAAAAGAAGAGCTCCATACTCCAATTTGGATCAATGTTGAGAATGTTTCTTCAAATAATTATTCCACATTTGATCCTATTTGGATTGATGTTGAGAATATGTATTCAAATAATTATTCTACTAGTTGTGATGATTTTGTAAATGTAATCTATGTCTATGTTGCCCCTCAAAGGCCTAAGAGACCAGTCATTTATGTGACTCCAGCTAGTCCTTCTCCTAAAAGGATTTGTTCTATTGATGGTGTTCCATTTGATAGTGACTCTCCTGATATTCCTATGGTTCCCTCTTACAGAGTGTTAGCCCATACTTATAAGAATGAAATGAATAAACAACCAAGCCTTCTTCAAGTTCCTAAACCTGCAACTAAAGCACCCCATGATTGTGATCTTGTCGAGCAACTTCATATTACTCTAGATAAGATATCACTGTGGGACTTGCTTCAGTCTGCTCTGGTTTATCAAGGTATGCTTCAAGAAGCCTTGCAAAATATCCTCTTGCCTTCTTCTGCTAGGCCAATGGATGCTAATGCATTGATAGCTTATATTCATGCGGATTTGTCGAATATTATGTTCTATCCGCAGGAACTCCCACCTCCAGAAGTACAGAAGCAAGTGGAACCTCTAATGATTATAGTTAACATTAATAAAATTGGCATTAGATGTACTCTCGTTGATCTTGGTTCAACGCTTAATGTATGTAGTATTGATTTGTTGCCTAAAATTAATATTGAATCATCTTCTCTTAATGCTTCTTCTATTGCTATTCATGGGTTTGATAATGTTGGTCGACAAGATCTAGGTACAATAGTATTACCTTTGCAACTTGTTCCTGTTACCCTACCTACCCTTGTATATGTTATGTCAAAAAAGCTACCTTATAATCTTCTTCTTGGTAGACTATGGATTCATGCTATGGGTGCAGTCACGTCTACCTTGCATAAATCTATCAAGTTCTTCTGCAATAATAAAGTAGTCACAATGAAATTTGATCTTGAGGCTATGCACTTATGTGAGATAACAGTCGTTGTTTATGTTTTCATTGTTCCTACTCTTATTCCTTCAGTGTCTTCCAAGGTTTCGATGTTTACTCCTGCAGTACCCACTTCAAAGGATATTCTTGAGATAGATGTCCCTAAGGAAGATCTTTCTGAAGCGAGAAATTTTAAGTCTGTACCTTCTACCTATTCTCAAGAGAATGCATGTCTTGGTGATGATTGGGGTTCTTTAACTTTACAAAATCCTTCACTAGAGAATATAAAGTTGACCCAATCCACTCAAACCTTCTGATAACATCATCTGAACCCGCTATCAAAGATGATTATTCTTTTGTATCGCGGGATAGTGTAAGCATAAACTGTAATGTCCTTGGTGTGGATCCTCTTTCTAAGGAAGATGATCACACTTATATTAAAGAGGTTAAATCTAGTAGTCATGTTAAGAAAGATGATGGTGATCTCGTAGAGGAGTATAATCCTTGCTGCCAGAATAATACTCTCCATGTATATCCTCCATTGTATGCTACCTTTGTATCTTCTTCTTGTGAGTAGTCAAACCTTTCTCCACAAGAGAAAGGGTTTCTTATTGCTCCTCATATTTTATCTAAGCAAGATTTTTTTTTGTGGCTTCTTAAAGCCCGCCTGATCACTCTTCCTTCTACACATAATAAATTTCATAAAGATGCTAGAGAAAAAAATCCTTTCTGTGCATACCATCGACTACCTGGCCATTCCACTAGTGAATGCAAGGCCTTGAAAGAAAAAATACAACTTTGTGATTCAGGTGCCATCCACTGATGCACCTACATTTCTTCACATGACAAGTGATATCGAGGTTTACCTCTATCCTGCATGGTTCTCCCCCCCTGTATGTTGGGGGAAATGATAACTCATTTCAAAGATGTGTGTCCTTCTTAAGGACCCCTCTCTTCGCTATGTATTTCAAATGAAGTGTCCCTTGAGTGGACCCCTTTTTCTCTTAAAGGGTTCCTGAGGGACCCCTTTGAAAGATTATATCTCGAATGAATTCATTGACGTCTAGCTTGGGGGAAGCCTACCTAGACCTCGCTTTTCAAACAACATGTCCCTTGAGTGGAGTGCTCTTCTTTTCAAGGGTTCTTGAGGGACTCCTTTCAAATCTTTCCAATCTATTGACAGTTTGTGTGATTGTCCGCTTACTTGCCTCTGTGGTTGCTTTCGCTTTGTAGGTTCGCTTGTGAAGCCGATTTCTGACTCTCTGGAGTCCCCTTCCTTGGGTTTCCTCCATGTGAGAGATCTTGGGGGATACCTCCTTGCGGGTCTATGGGTCTATAGGGTGCTTCTTTTGAGCTTCCTCCATGTGAGAGATCTCGGGGGTTGCTCCCCTGTAGATCTACAAGTCTGTAGGGTGCTTTCTTTGGGTTTCCTCCATGAGAGAGATCTTGGGGGATACCTCCCTCCGGGTCTGTGAGTCTGTAGGGTGCTTTCCTGGGTTTCCTTCATGTGAGAGATCTTGAAGGACACCTTCCCTATAGGTCTGCGGGTCTATAGGGCACTTTCTTAGCTTCCTCCATGTGAGATATCTTGGGGGACACTTCCTTGCAAGTCTATAGGTTTGTAAGGCACTTTCTTGAGTATCCTCTATGTGAGAGATCTTGGGGGACACCCTCCTTGTAGGTCTGCGGGTTTGTAAGGTGCTTTCTCAAATTCTTCCATGTGAGAGATCTTGGGGGATGCCTCCTTGCAGGTCTATGGGTCTATAAGGCACTTTTCTAGGTATCCTTCATGTGAGAGATCTTGGAGGATGCCTTCCTTGTAGGTCTGTGGGCCTGTGAGGCACTTACATTCTTAAATTCACTTTCTTCTCAACTTGTATATACTGGATCAAAGATTTGCATCTTCTTCATCTTAAGTATATGCCCTTCCTCTCTTAGCTTTATAATTCTTCTATGTATTGTTCTTAATTTGGGGATGACGCATAGTACTGAGAAAACCTTTTGCATCGAGGTCTCTTTACTTTGCTGACTCAAATCCTTTAGCCTTTTATGTTTTAACACTACTATCCAGTGCAGGTTTTTCTTGTCTAACTCATCTATTTTGTAGGTCTTCAATCTAGGGGAATGCTTCTATGGTTTGAAGAGTTTCCTACTTCCTCTATAGTGTCCTTTTGGCATATGATGTTATTTATGTTTAGTAGATTTACTTTAGCATGCATATTAGCATAGATTCATATGCCCGCTAAAGTGGGGGGAAAATGTATAGGTGTAAAATTGCACCCCTTGCAATTTCACATACATGTTTGTATCTGCTTTAGTTTCCACTCCCTTAGCATCTTGAGTAGTATCATTTTAGCCCTTGCATCATCCTTTTTCCCTTCTCAAGATGCTGAAAAACCCCTTTTTAGTAGCTACCCTTCACGCATCAACTTTACATCAAACTTTGGGATTTTCCCATTCTCATCATTTTGTAGCATGACGTGTTCAGACACAAGAATTCCAAGTGGACGTTTGCATGCCACGCTAGCGTCTTGTGACGTTTCAACACTCAAACAACTATCTTTGAGCATGCTTGCCACTTGTCTTCACCTTTTGTCGGTGGTAATGGTCAGGAATGCCTTAAAACGGTTGGAGAATCTTCTTTTCTCTCCTTAAAAGTAGTCTTTTCACTCCATTTGCATCTTCTAACTTTCTCTAACTTATTCTACCTCCTCTCCTCTACTTCTAGCTTCTCTCTTGCTTTGGATTCAACCTTTTTCTCTTTAACGCTTGCTTACATAGCTCCATATAGCTTGTTATAGCAACTTCAAGCTCTCTTAGCAAAACCTTTTTGCAACACTCATAGCTCTTGCAACTCCATCTCCTTTACTTCATTCTTGCGAGCATCTTGGGATTCCATATCCCCTTCTTATTTCATTTGTACTTCATCATACGAGTTCTCCTCCTTGAGCAGGGATTTCTTTTATCACCTCTTTTGTGATATAGGTTCTCCTCCTTGAGAGGGATTTTCTTTTATCACTCTCACTTGGTGGTGTAGGTTCTACTCCTAAGCAGGTTTTTCTTTCACCACACGCTTTGTTCATTTCTCTTTCTCTCTATCTTCTTGATTTTTCATGGAGGTGGGAACACCAAAACAGGCGTTTGACTAAGTCAAACCCCTATATAGTCCTAAAAAATTTTCTAGATATCATGCATGCAGGTATTGAAGACATTCATGTGCTGGAGGCTTCATCACTTGTGTGGTTGTGAGCATCTTCTTTCATTTCTTCTCCTTATCTAAGTTCATCATTTCTACTTTACTTCATTTCAATCCTATTACATTCTATTTATTTATCACTTTCTATAAATTCTTAACAATCAGAGTAGAAGTAGTCATTATGTTGTTTTCCTATGATAAAATCATTCTCTTGTCCATACGAGATGCTAGCGCACCTTTGGGATGTTAGCATGCCGCACTATCGTCTATATTCTACGATGTTGTCCTTTGGTCAAGAGCTTGTCAGTTTGTCTCAAAAATCTCTGTGACCTGCTCTTTTAGATTCTAGAACTCTCGCCATTGTTCCTGAGGTAGTTTAGGAAATTTCATCCCATGAGGCTCTCTGAATGAAGAGAACTCATGAGTAGTGAATCCCCCTTCTCTAGACCTCCAAGGTATCAATACATCAATAAACTCATGCAGAGAACATATGCAATCCATAAACCACAATCAAGCTCCCTATATCAAACTTGTTAATAAGGAACATACATATCAAGGAACTCCCACTGCATAGGTAATTTCAAAGCATATCAAGTCTACCAATCAACACTATACCTAGTTGTGATAAGTAAATAAAATCATGAAGTACCAATAACAATAAGAATGATCCACACATGCAACCCAAATAGCTACATAATCTCTCACAACATATATTGCCACCATCTTCAAAAACATGAACATCTAGGAAGGAACCATGAAGAGAGAAACCATGTAAACCATAATTTCCTCCTACCAACACCTCAAAAGTGCTACACTATGTCAAGTATGATCTCCTAACAACCCCAAATGAAAAGCCTCAACATCCATAACACTCAATCTCATATACCAAGTACAACATATGAATCATGTAATAATGCCATTCATGGATGTAAGCCTCTCTAATCGAGAAGATCAAAATCAAAGGTAACCATTCCAAAAACTAGAAATCAGCCCATAAACCATCTCCTAAACTCCTCATCAATAAATGATAACATAAACTCAAATGCATGAGAAGATAACCATGCTAAACATCCCTCAAAATGAATCCTCCAAAACTAACTATCCATAGCTGAAGATCCACATCTATAAAAGATAAAGCATATAAACTCATGCTGAACCATCCTCAAATGAGTATCCAAAATCAATCACCATGAATCAACTCATTCCCATGAGAAATCAAAGCACAAAAAATAACACATCTGAAAGATATCATGGGAAAATACCTCTCAAATGGTAAAATACCGAGTAGAACAAGAGTGGGGAATGAGAATGCTCCTCCAGGATAACCAAGCCATCATGATTCACTCCAAGAATAATATCCTCTATAGGTCCATCATGAACTCACCTATGTCTCCAAGTATCCATGATCACCTATAACCGATCAATACATGCCAAAATCCAAATGCAACATAACACCATCATGAAGTAATCAAGAAAATAATCAATGTACTTAATCCAAAGAGAACCACTGAGATCAATGTCAAAGCTCCAATCACAAAATCAAGAACCTATCATGACAAAATGATCTAACCATCTCTTCCTAGGAGATCATATGCACCAATGCATACATCCTGGTCTCAAGAGAACACATATAATGTACAAAAAATCTTAATCGGTGTCAAGACTAAACCATGACATATATCAAATATAATCTAAACCAAGAAATCATATCTCCAATCACATAAATATAGCCATCATCAATGATGCATCCACTTCATTGCCAACAACTCCCACTGAACCATGATATTGAGCTACAAATGGCATCATGACAACTAGCTCCTCCATGAAGATCATCTAGGTCTGCACACACACTCAACTACAATGTCAATAATATACAAATGAAACCAAGATCTCCAAGCCAAGAAGATACATAAAACCACCATCAAAAAATCACAAACCAATCCAATCCAACATTGCCAAGTCATCACTGTTAGAAGCTCCCATTGAAAGTGTATAACTAATGAATGTAACAAGCTATCATGGCATCATAATTAAACCACATGCTACAAGTCCCATCACCTAACTAATCATGTACTATAACCATCTATCCCCTCAACCCAAAGCAACATACCAATGCACAAATGACCACAAACAAGGTCAACTAACAAAATCAACATCAACATTGAACCAATCTCGTGGATATAGATAGTAAACATCTAGTCATACCACTGCAAACAAATGAATAGCTAATCCAAAAACTTGCACAATTCATGATCAAAACACTGAAGCATGCAAACTCATCATCACATTAGTAACCTACAAACTTAGATATCAAAGAAGATAATCTTGTGGACATCAAGAATCAAACACCAAATCAACCATAGATCTGATTTTCCAACCATGTCCACAAATGAGTAATCATAGACAAGGAACCAAATAAGCATCAAGAAGATAAGAGAAATCTCCTAACATCAAACCATATCACCACCAAACAACCACATACATGATCATGTTGTGCCAATGCATAAATGTACTTGCATACCCATGACACCATAGCCATAGCCAATGTTGTATCTACACTCAACTATCACCCATATGAGACTCCAAGTCTTAAAGCATGTCCAACCATGTTCTAAAAATTGAAGACAACTTGTGTACCTATCACCATAAAATTCTAACTCTAAAAAACACCTGTAAACTTGTACTAGGAAGTACCAAACTGATAATCATTTTTACCATCATAAATATCATATAAAAACATGTAATCCCTCAAGATTTCACCTCTTGACTCATCTGGATGCTCACACAATCACACCCTAAATCTCAAGCTTCTACATGTGATCAAACAAGTACCAAACTCTTTCTTCTCATCAAACACCTCTTTGAAATTGAAAATATGACTTTGTATGCAAAAGTTATGCTCAAAATAGTGTAACCAAAAATATCTATGTTTTAGGCTCCAAAAATAGGTCAAAATGGAAAAATCAAGGAACCAAATCAATCCCACAGTAAAGAGCATGGAAAGAGCTTTCTGATGACTACACAAAGTCGAAAAATGAATATATTGGGAAAAAGTTAAGCCCCCTGGAAGAAAAATGCTCAAATTTGGCTGTGGATGAGCACTGGTGGCCCTAGGGTGGCCCACCTGTGGTCGATGGCGGCTCCACCAACCAGGACGACAAATTCCAAATCAGGTTCAAATTTAATTTATTTTTTCAAAATAAAAATTTTATACACCCCCTTCCATAGGACCCACCCATTTATCAATTTCAGCTCATAAAAAATTTCAAGTCCAACATATTCATTTTAAATGGCAGTCATTTTAAAAATTTAATTTTTTAAATTATATTTTAAAGCCCTTACAGGCTGGCATGTGAACCCCCACTGGCAGTGGATTGGCCAAGGCAAGCTGACAACCTGTCATCAAGGGGTGACATCCCCATACAATAGTTTGCAAATTGCCAGGGGTGGGTATGGGGTTTGCAGGCCTGGACTCCCCACCACCCCCAAATATATATTTTTGTTTTTAAATTTTTAATAACATTTTTTAGCCTTTGTCATTTTTTTATATTTGCAGGTATTTAAAAATTTCAAAAAACCTGATCACATTCTTTTCTTTAATTTTTTTTACAAAGCGATATTTTTTATTTTTTAATAATTTTTTCTCACTTGGAAAAATTGGGGGACCAAATGGTTGTACGGCTAATTTTTTTTGCCTTTTTTTTCTTTTCCAAAATAAGTCAAAATTTAGGTCATTTTTCATGTCTTGGGCCTCCTAGATCCAATGGTGAGGTCAGTTTTGTCTCAAGAGGTCATTCATGAAATTTCCCCTACAAAACCCTCAAATGAAAACTCAAACCAAGAAACCCTATTTGACCCAAATTTTGAAAACTTCAGATGTACAATAAACCCAACAAATCTTAACAACCCAAAAGCCCACATCTGCATACAAACACCTGTAACATGTGTTCCATATCTTGTAATGTCTCAAATCTTCCATGCATGTCCATGGATTTAACTTTGTAAAAACTCTTAAACTAGGGTTATAACAAAAATTCATCAACCATAAAAGCTCTAATACCACTTGTTAGGAAATATTGCATTCAACCCACAATCTTAATCCATTTCCTTCATAACCCCAATAGAGATAAACATGCATATAAGTAACCATAATGCATAGATCAAATAGACAAGCCACAAGATAACATAAGATATACCATGGGAAAACCCTCAAGATGGAAAATCCCAACCTCCAAAAGCATCCATACTCCATCATATTATACAACAATAAATCAATACAAGAGTTATAATGAATACCTCTGAAGCATCAAGCCTCTAAATGCATCGTCATGTGTCCAAGCATGAATCCACACATCCCATGCCATGCTTCACATATGCACTCCTCAAAAAGACTTAATAATTACAACCCACTCACCCAACCAACCTTAACCGCTAAACATGTGCTTGATTTTATAGATTCAAGCTCACACAAATACAACCAAGTGGTAAGATAAAACCATGTACCACAAAACTTGATGAGAGTGCAACCCAAGACTTATAATACAAACAAGAGAATAATTTTGTTATTCAGAATATGGGGCTTCTTACATGCAGAGGATCTCAAATCCCCAAGTTCTACAACACATGCAAGTTACATCAAGCTATAGAATAACCCTTTCGCAATATGCGAGTTTGTCCCCAAAAAAGTTACCCAAAAATTTAGAAACCTGCCTATAAATAGAGCTCCTCTTTAGTCTGGAGCCAAAACAATATTCAATTTTGAGTTTAGACGGTTTGGCGCCGAAAATTTACAACATGAGTTCAAATTTCAAAATAGCATTTGCAATTGTATCTTCTAGAAAGTGCGCCAACTTCCCGAGGTCATAACTTTTGATCCGGGACTCTGATTCGCAAACCATTTGAACCATTGGAAAGGTCACAAAGTCAACAACGCGCTTGAAATCTGCTATACTGATTTTGGCAAGTTTCGGGGCCAATCCAGGAACTCTAAGTGCCTCAAATCTAACTTGAAATATTTTTAGGTGCAAATCTGGGAAACTAAAACTACAATATCATTCCACCCAGGAATAGAAAATAAAAACCATAAATTGAGAATTTCATTATGACAAAAAAGGTATCCAAAAATGTAAAAACATCTAAAAATCAAGAAACTTGAAATTTCACTATTTTTGGGTGATGCAAGATTGCCCTTACACCACTGGATGCTCCTACATCAAAACCATATGAATACAAAACCACTAACCCCTTATTTAATATTGGGTACTAATGAATAATAGGGGAAATGGGTGCTTTATGGCCTAGGTCATATAACACCACTATTCTCCTATTGTCATTCAACGATGCCCTAGGAATCCAAATTGGATTGACTATCAACCCAAAGGGTGAGTCAATTCTCAACAAGGAAGACCCAAAAGGGGGTTCTTTAAGCTTTGAGAGGTTCACCACTAGGAAAAAGCTTGTAAAAGACACTTTAACATTCAACTTACAAAACCTAGTAATGTTGGTGAAATGATGGATGGAAATGATGAAATTGAGCAATAGAAAGTTATGATGTATGTACCTAGGAAGTCAAGAAATGTGATGAGGATTTTGGAAATGCAAAAATGTTGTCAAAATGTGCTAGGGAGGACTAAG